>PVJH01017949.1:0-46383 GCA_004026705.1 Nesogale talazaci
ACCCACTTTTCTGTGTCTCGTGGTAAGGCCAGCCCTGTGCATTGGCTCCCTGAGCAGTTATATCGTCCATCCTCAGTACTTGGTGGGCCAGGATGTGCTCCACTCTCTCCCTCTCTCCCCCTTCACTTGCTCTGTGTGCTCTGATCAGACAGGGCTCTCTCCCTGAGCTGTAGCTTCAGTACTGTCCTCTGAAGTGAACTCTTCTGGAGGGAGAAAATGAACGTTTGACCTGTTTACTTTAATTTCCAGAGACTGCTTTGTATAAATCCACCACTGTTTGAAATCTATCAAGTCTTATTAAGTCCAACGCAACATCATGTAGCACTTATAGGACAAAAAGGACTTATGGTATTAGAATTACCTAAAAGATGGGGAAAGAATTCAGAATTTGAAGGTGGAAAATCAACAGTGAATTGTAGGTAAGTCGTTTTTTCATTTGGTCTTTATCTGTATGAGTTGTACTACATGTTCAAGACTAGTGGTTCTGAAGGTTTGTTTAGTATTTTACTATGGAAAGAATTGTTGTGTCAATTTAGTCTAGACCGGGTAGTGTGTGAGTAGGTAGAACTGACCTACAGTGTCCCTTTCCAGGTCTTTTCTTTTGCTGCGCCACTATTGAGTTTGAAAAGTCCACCTTTAGGTTTGCAATCTAGCACTTAACCATTGCGTTTCCAGGGCTCTTTATGGCTTCTTATGATATTGAGTAATTGTGATAGACGTAATTGTACTTTCATTTCTGTCCGAGTTATCACATTAATGTTCCATTAAGAGGCAGGTCATTTTCTCATTTAGGTAGAAATACGGATCTTAAAAGCATGAGTCTCATAGCCTGTCTACCTCCTGTCCCCAACCAAGAAACATGTCAATTTGAAAGCTTTACCAAAAGGAATATAAAATACAAGTCCAATTTCTGTTTACCTCTACAACTTTTAGATTGGGTCTTCTAAAGCAATCTATTTTTTAGATCTGTTTCTAATTTTCAAAATAGGAGCAGGCTGAGCCCTGGTGGTGTAGTGGTTGTGCGCGGGACTGCGGCCCACTGGGTTGGAGGTTCAAATCCCACAGCAAAGCTGGACCTCCTACTCCCACCACCAGAAGGCATTGATGCCCAAAAAACAAAACAAATCAAAATAGGAGTAATACCTGCCCCACCTACTTTCCTCATAAAGGTTTATTACAAGCATCAAATAAGATACTGTGTTAAAAAAATTAGTAAAGTATTCTAAAATACTCCGTAGTTCAGAAAAAGTTTTACAGTGTTTTGACTCTGGTATTAATTGAATAGGTACTTCAAATGCTAACTCAGAGAAATTTAAAGACAACAGTGTGAACGTTGATTTTCCTTTAGAAAACGACTAACCTACATTCTCCAGAATGTTTTGGACAATTGTTGTCTTTATTTTAGTACCATTCCGATTGCCGAGAGATTTTTCACCAGTTCCACCTCTCTGACTCTAAAGCACGCTGCCTGGTATCCAAGTGAAATGCTGGATCCCCACATAGTGCTGTTAACGTCCGACAATGTGATCAGGTAAGTTTTATGTTTATCTCTGGTGTGGCTTTGTGAGTCGGATTTACTGTGTGTCCTTTAATAGCTTGAGGTGCCGCCACGTGATGCGTTAACAGTTGGCAGCTTTCATTCGCTGCCTGTTGTGACTTTATCCTCAGTCATATGTTCTCACCAACTATTCTAACGTACCTACTTGCTTTAGTTACTGCTCTTCCTTCTGAACTTCTCTCCCTTGTCACCAGCCTTCCCTTTCCTTTCCTAGTCTGACTCATTAAATACTGTTAGAATAACATTCCCCAAATGGGTTTCCTTATAACCCTCCCTCGGAGGTCGCGTGGCATCGGGGAAAGATTATACAAGTGGGGATCGAGAGACACAGACACCAACTCTCTGTTTGAGATCTTCTCCTTAGTAGGGGAGGCTCGTTTCCAAGCTATAAACAAGCAGGTTTGACTTGATGCTTTCTAAAACCCCTTCCTGGCTTTGTGTTCTATTATGAAATGTCCAATTCTACAAATATTCCTAATATTCACCTTCTGGATCTGCGTCTATAAAGAGTCTATTGTGGGACCTCAACTCAATAGAGGTACTTCGCATCTTTTCCAGTCACTGATTTTAACTGCTCTGCAAATCTTTCCATGACAGGTGCATCTTTGATAGAACCCTTTGTGGTCACTTCTAGTTATTTAAAGTTTAGTCTTGGGCTGAGCTCCGGTGGCGCAGTGGTTGTGCGTGGGACTGCGGCCCACTGAGTTGGAGGTTCAAATCCCGCAGTAAGGCTGGGTCCCCTACTCCCACCACCAGAGGCCAGTGATGCCAAAAAAAAACAAAAACAAAAAAGTCTGATAAACTTGTAAACTCTGGGGCTGAGCCCCAGTGGCGTAGTGGTTGTGCACGGGTCTGAGGGCCACTGGGACGGAGGTTCAATTCCAGCAGTGGGGCTGGGCCTCCTACTCCTACCACCGGAAAGCAGTGATGCCCCTCCCCCCCCCCCAAAAAAAAAAAAAAACTTGTAAACTCTGATTTTAAATACATTTCAGCTATCTTCTGACCTTTTCACAGGTCAAACCTATGTCTCCAGGGATCTGCGTTGTGTGATATCCCGGTACCTGTGGATCAGGAGTAAGAAGTAAAGAGGAGGCCTGCTTCTTGCTTTCTGATTCCTTCAGAATAGGGATAGGGAATATGGGATGGAGGAGACAGATCTGACCAAGCGGTTGCTTGTCACTGAAGGACAAGGGTCCTTCCGTTACCTCTGTTACTGGGTTAATCCTTGCAGATGGTGTGGCCCCTTTGGGGGAGAAAGTGTTTACCTTTCTTCTAACATCACTGAGGCGCTCTGTCCACCAATGGTGCCGTCAGCCATCTGTGCTGTCAAGTCCAGGTCCTGACCCCTCACCAGATGAGCTACCCCCAAACTTGATAGCTCTTACCTTTTCACCTAACTTCGCTGGTCTTTCTTAGGGAGCATGGCAATTGCCAAGGCTTTCTTTTGTGTCTCCCAAGGGCTGAAGAGAACTGGGCATATTGCATCATAGTTCATGTGCTGTGCCAGTTAGCTTTTCTTCTTCCCATTATGAAGTAGATATACTATACAATACCCACATGTTCTTCAAACTTGAGGATTTGATATGGGAGATTTTCTCAAGTATTTCTTTACCTTGGTGACTTACAGGTTTCTGTAACACATCTATCAGTCTTTCAATTAGGAATGGAGACACCAATCTCCCTTTCTTACAAATAGCCCCTAAATCTGTTTGAGTGGTTTTTTGTTTCTGTTTTTCAAAACCATTTTCTTGGTAGTGAATACAGATCATTCATTTCATAGTTCAATCACATCAAGCAATATTGTACAATTGCTACCACGGTCAGTTTCCAAACTGGCCGAGTGATTCTTTCTCGGCCTTTCACGTTCACTCACTTGGCCTTGGAGTTACAGACAAAGAAGGAAGAGAGAGAATACTTGCTCATGAAAACTTTGCACTGTGTCACTGCTCTTGAGATTCTCTCCCTTAATAGTTTCTGTTCTCTCTAATAGAAAGGCAGAGTCGGCTGAGCCCCGGTGGCGTAGTGGCTGAGCACGGGACTGCGGCCCACTGGGATGGAGGTTCACTTCCCGCTCACAGGAGCAAAGGCTGGGCCGCCTACTCCCACCACCAGGGCAGTGATGCCTAAAAAAATAAAGAAAGAAAAGAAAAGGAGAGTCTTAGTTCTAGTAACCTCTAACCAACTCCATTTTTATGAGTGTGCCTAGTTTAGCTATTTCACATAAAAATATCTTGACCTTATTTCACATCGCATACTATTTCCATGTGGTAGCTTGTTTCAAAACCTCATTTCTTTTTTTGTGTGTGTGTGTGGGGGGGGGGGCATCACTGCCCTCTGGTGGTCATGGGAGCTACCCAGCCTTGCTCCTGGAGAGCTGCTGCTGGATTTGAACCACCAAACCCTTGGGCCACAGTCCCGCACTAACCATTATGCCACCGGGGCTCAGTCCAAAAACCTCATTTCTTTTTGACTGAAGAGATTCATTGCATTTATATACCACAGCTTAGCTATTAATGAATACTTGAGTTATTTCTACTTTTGGGGGGGCTCTTACTGTTGGTAAGGCTAGAGAGTATTTCCTGAGGTGACGAGGGAGCTTTTCTTTTATGTTTTGGGGAACAAATCAAGTAGGCTACTTTGATAGTAACACCAAGATCTTTGCCAAAGAAATGATGGACCTGTTGGAAAGTTCTCAAATAGGACCTGATCAGTTAGAGAGGAGAGGGCCATTCTGGAAAATGAAAGAATTTGAAGTGCTAGGTATTAATTGTTTCTTTTTTGCTTGCCAGAATTTATTCTCTACGTGAACCTCACACGCCTGCTAAAGTGATCATACTTTCAGAAGCAGAAGAAGAAAATTTAATACTTAACAAAGGGTAAGTTTGGGGGTGGATTGAGGGGTGCTTCTGTTTGTGTTTTTTAACTGATCTCTTGGTATTATACAAGTTCCTACCTACTTTGACCCCTACCTGAGTCACCTTTTGAATTAGAAATGCCATTCCCTTGGCCTTCTGATCAATCTTCCTGCCAATTACTGCACGTGGTCACCTGGCGTATGCATATAGTGTGAAAGTTAGTGGCAATATTTCTGGAATTTTCAGTACTTCTTTTCATGTCTCTGGTGACCATATCTAATAGTATTATGTATTTTTGTTACTCTAATCTTTATTATTCTTTATCTTTTCTGGAGTTTGATACCCATAATCCTTAGGGCAAATCTAAATTTATATTTTCTGTTTCTTGATCATATTAGCTTGTCCTTGTGTGATTGCTGCTTCTTAATTGTTTACTTAGATGAGGGTGCTTCAAAAAGTTAGTAGAATTAAGGATAATGAATTTTTCCACGAGTGTTTTGAAATTCCCTTATGTTTGAGCTTAACATTTGGGAATATTGAGAGCCAGAGTTGGAGGTGTGTTCCTCCAGGTAGGATTTGCATCTGCTGGGAGCCAGGTGTTCCTCCTGACCTGGGACCACATCAGTTCTCCTCATTGGTTCCAGAACTGAATGTTTCAGTTAAACTATTGGAGTGTCTTACAGCATCAACTTTTTTGGGGGGTGGGGGAGTGGAGCATCACTGCCCCCAGGTGGGAGTGGGAGGCCCAGCCTTGCTCTTGGAGAGCTGCTGCTGGATTTGAACCGCCAAGCCAGTGGGCCGCAGTCCTACACTCAACCACTCCGCCACTGGGGCTCAGCGCACAGCATCAACTTTTAAAAATTTAAATATCCGTCACCACAAGAGGGGAGTCCTTGCCTCTGAGAGGTAGATCCTGTAATTGATTTGCAGTCAAATGCCGGACCCCTGAGCTATACCCCCTTCTGTCATTGAATCTTACAAACATGCCCCCGCGCCCACCCCTTCCTGCTGAGTGTTTCCACAGCTGACCGCCTTTTGACATGTGCGCTGTCTAGAGGTGCGACAGCCGAGAGCAGGCGCCGTGGGTGAGAACCCTGACACTGGTGTCAGCACACCTGGTTTCTAGTCTCATTTCTGCCTCTTGCCAGCTCTGACACCTGGACAAGCTGTTTAGTTTTATGAATGCTCATTTTCACGTACATTTAAGTATTTAAATCGAAAGTAGCATTATACGATTTTACAGCCTGCATCTTCCACTTTATTATTTTTATCTTCCACTTTATTTTATGAGCACTTTCCAATGCCTCCCACCCAAGTCCTAACCAGGCCTGACCCTGCGTAGCTTCCACGATCAGATGCGATTGGGCGCGTTCAGGGTGGTAGACTTTGCAGTGTCGCTGAACGCTTTTCCTAATTGTTGTTTTTCCTCTTCACTCTGTGAAATACTAGTTCTGTACCCATCTCCTCTAATGGAGCATCTCAATTTTTTTTCTAACAAGTTGGTTCTCAAAATTTTCCAGACGGACATACACAGCATCCTTGGGAGAGACGGCAGTTGCATTTGACTTTGGTCCACTGGCACCAGTTTCGAAAAATATATTTGGACAGAAAAGCAACGATGAAGTCGTGGCATACCCACTGTACATCCTATATGAGAATGGGGAGACTTTCCTTATGTATGTTAGTCTGTTACACAGGTAAGATGAAGTGGAAACCCACTGGCAGAGAAAACCTAGCTTGTGCTGCGGGAGAGGTTGTGATGCTGTGACTTGAGATTCCCATTGCTGAGTTCGTGGTGGTGTTGCTGCCTTTGGATAGTTGGCCTATGACTTTCCTTTTATCTCCTATTTGTACAAGACACTGTGGGGGGTAATTTGATGTTATTTTCTTATGTCGTGTCTCAACCCTGGGGAAAAGAGTACCTGCACGTGAAAAGCTAACTAGCCACCGACCTCATGACCCAGAAGCAAGAGAAGCTGAGGATTTCAAAGAGACGATACCATGTAGGACATAAAGTCTAATGCAGGAGTCAATGAGATGGCAGGAACGGGCAAGCCCATTTCAGCCACAAGGGCTGCCTGAAGTAGAGTATGCAAACAAGCAGATAGCAGGCTCATTTAAGGTTAGGCCGTTTGAGCTAGAGCGGAGGGTTCTAAATGATAGAAAGTCTGTCAGGGAAAGCATAAAACCAGACCCTCACTGTCAACTCACTTGCAAAGTATAGAGACCCCACGGGACAGGGTAGAACCACCCACGAGGGGTTCCAAGGCTGTAATTCTGACAGAAACAGGTTGCTACAGCTGTCTCCAGTGGAATGACATGTGGGTCAAAGCCCCAACCTGTCGATTGACAGCACTTTATTGACTGTACCATCCGAACTCCGATGGAGTTAAATACTTTGTGACGGAGTTTAAGGGTCCATTCTGCAGTGAGTAAAGTCATTGGTGGTTTCGGATCAGGGGAACCATGAAGTAACTAGTTAGGGAGGGGACTGGAAAGGGGAAACTTCAGCTGTTCTGAAATTGAGCTTAGAGACCGAAAGAAAGTGCTTAGTGATGCAAAGGGAGAAGTGAACATGGAAGATATTACAGAGGAAGGATCAGTAAGAATTCAGCTATTATTTGGACAAGGGAGCGATCCGTTAGCAGAAATAATGAAATGACTCATCCTCAGTTGTAACAGCCCCAAATATAATGAGATACAAGGCATGAAGTCAGCTCAGGTTCAGAGTCACCGAAATGGTAACGTGGGAAAGAGGAAAGAGTGGAGAATTGAGAAAGTGTGTTTTTTTGGGGGGGGATGGGCATCACTGCCCCTGGTGGGAGTAGGAGACCTACCTATGCTCCTGGAGAGCTGCTGCTGGATATGAACCGCCGACCCTGTGGGCCACAGTCCTGCACTCAACCACTGCACCACCGGGGCCCAGCCCGAGAACGTGTGTTTTTAATAAGGGATTCGTTTCTGAAAGATGGCAAAATCAAAGAAAGGTATGAAGTGATGAATCTGGGTTATCTTCTGTCACTAGTTCCCAAATGTGTCTGCCTTCTTTCCTTCAGCACTGGAAACATTGGGAAGTTGTTAGGGCCGTTACCCATGCACCCTGCAGCTGAAGACAACTATGGATATGATGCTTGCGCTATCCTCTGCCTGCCCTGTGTCCCCAACATCTTAGTAATTGCCACTGAGTCGGGCATGCTGTACCACTCTGTTGTGCTGGAAGAGGAGGAGGAAGATGACCAGACGGTAAGTGCAGGCTGATGGCGGTGCGTTGTTTGTCATCGACACTAGCACCGTGTGAATGCTTGACACGTAGGGAATTGTAACATGGCGGACACATTTGTCATTTGGGAACCTGAACGTACGAAAGTCTCAATGGAAAGACGTCAGGTTACCCAACTTTCTTGGCCCACCAGCCCACTTATTTATAGCTGAACTCTATCGTGGTCTTAAAAGGGGGACCGATACAAAGAGCCTTTGAGGTGCCAAATTGGCCTATTTTCCTTTTGAAGTAACCATTGTTAGAAAAAGGGGTGGAATTAAGAAAAAATGTGCATGCACTCTCTGACCTCGCTCTTTGCCTGTTTCCATTTGTGTACATTTCCAAATGAACATAGAAAACTAAAATTATAATACTTTTTTTTTTTTTTTACCCAGTCAGAAAAGTCGTGGGATTCCAGGGCAGATCTCACCCCTTCTCTTTACGTATTTGAATGTGTTGAGTTGGAGCTTGCTCTGAAAGTGGCTTCTGCAGAGGATGAGCCCTTTGAGTCTGACTTTTCTTGTCCAATCAAACTTCACAGAGGTAAAGTGCTTTTTAAACGTAGGTCTTTTTCCTTTTTTTGTGATACCATTAGATAAGGAGTTTAAAAAGTTCGTGGATAAAGATTAATTAAAGGATAATGGGTTTGTTTTTCATGAATTTTTTGAAGCCACCTTATATACTAAAGCTATCATGCTATCCATATAATGTGATTGATGCACAAAGGGACTTCAAAAAGTATGGAAAATGAAGTTAAAAGATAATGGTTCAAATCCAGCAGCAACAAGGCTGGGTAGCTCCCACAACCACCAGAGGGCAGTGATGCCCAAAAAAAAAACCAAAAAAGAAGATAGTGGATTTTCCACCAACTTTTGGAAACCTTCCTCTTATGTATTACACTATTTTAAATACTTAGAATTAGAATAAGAATTCAAACTTTAAACCTGAGAGTTCCATGAAAGCAACATTCTGGATGTTGAAGAAATTGTAGCCCTTCTATCATGAGATGTTTTTGTGAGTTCCATAGATGAGTTTGTTTTCAGTTTTCTGATGACTACATTTGTATCATTAAATGGTTCAATTTGCAGATTCCAAATGTCCTTCAAGATACCACTGTACTCATGAAGCCGGTGTACATAGTGTGGGGCTAACCTGGATTCATAAACTGCACAGATTTCTTGCATCAGGTGAGTATGCTGATTTTTTTTGTAAGCTAACTAGGTTTCGTAGATATACTAAAAATTACTTTGGAATAGAAAAAAAAAAACAATAAAACCAGAAGTTGTACCATAAAGAGTTAAAGAAACCAGGAATCAAACATCAAAGAACATAAAATTGTATCATTGTGTGACCACCTTCCCTTTTGAGATCGCCAAAGACAAATGTGTGCATAAGCAAGTGTAGTGGAAAAAGTGGATGGTACTGGCTAGCCAAAGATTATGCATCTAGGTTCTTAGAGGCTTCAAGATAAACAAGAGACCCCCTATCTCAGAAGCAACAAAGGCCACATGGAAGAAGCACACCAGTTTGTGTGACTACGAGTTGTCAAACGTTCAGGTATTAGGCATCAAAGAACTAAAAATTATATTAGTATAAATGAGCGGGAGTACGGATTGGGGACCCAAAGTCCATCTGTAGGTAACACACTTCTCCTTACAGAGCAGAGGGGTTGCAGGGAGGAGATAAACTAGTTAGGGTGTAATGTAGCAATGATGAAACATACGGCTTTTCTCTAGTTCTTCAATGCTTCCTCCTTTCCACACGATCCCAATTCTACCTTACAAATCTGGCTAGACCAGAGGACATTCTCTGGCAGAGATAGGAACCGGAAACATGGGGACTCCAGGACAGGTGGTCCCTTCAGGACCAGTGATGAGAGTGGCAATGCCACAGGAGGGTGGGGGGAAGGTGGGGGGGAAGGTGGGGTAGAAAGGGGGAATCAAAGTAATAATTTATGAATTATTAAGGGTTAATGGGGATGGGGATTGTGGGGAGGACAGGGAAAATAAAATGAGCCGATGCCAAGGACTTATTCAGCAAGCAAATATTACGAGAATGATGAGGGCAATGGATGTACAGATGTGCTCAACACACAATGGCCCTATGTATGGCTTGTGATAAGAGTTGTTTGAGCCCCAATAAAAGGACTTTTTTTTAAGTTGGTTCTTAAAAAAGATCAACAAAATCAACACACCTTTAACTGGACTTTCCCAAGCAGGGAAAGACAAGGCTTACAGAACTGTCATCACAAAGAAGAGAGAAAACATAACTACTGGCCTGACCAGCATGTAATCTGAAAACTGTGCCAGACGATCAAATGCCAAGAAGTCTGAGAGAACACAAGCCATTCCAAGAACGACCAAATTTGGGACATCTGAATAGACCTATCAGAAGTGAAGAGATTGATGTAGTAATTTTAAAAAAAACTACCTAAAAAGGGAAGTATAGAACCAGATAACTTCACATTTAAAAGAAAATTTAATACCACTTCTTTACAAATTCTTGCCCCCCCCAGTAGAATACTTTGCAATTCATTTTAAGAGGCCAGTATTTTTTTATATTAAAGTCATATAATGGCATTCAAGAGAAGAAAATTATAAATCAGTTTTTTCTAGAGTTATAGTTACAAAGATTCTCAACAAATACTAGCAATATGAATCCACCGCTGTATGAAAAAGATCCACGCAAGACTCAGTGGGTTTATCCCCAGAATGCAAGGCAGTCACTTGACTCTGGCAAGAGCGCTGAGGCGGTGTGATGGATGAAGAAGGGTCTTCTCAACGAGCGACGTTGGAGCGACTTGTTAACGCACATGCAGAATGCAATTGGTCTCCTGTCTCCTACCATATACCCGCATTAACGCAAAGTAGATCAGAAACCTGAATGTAACAATTTAGACTGCTGAGCCCCGGTGGCGTAGTGGTTGTGCGCGGGACTGTGGCCCACTGGGTTGGAGGTTCAAATCCAGCAGCAGGGCCTCCTACTCTCACCCCCCAAAAAACCCCCAAAACAATTTAGACTGTAAATTTCTTGACACTTAGTAAATAATCTTTATTACCTTGGATTAGATAGTGGTTTCTTTTGTTTGTTTGTTTGTTTGTTTTGGGGCATCACTGCTCTCCGGTGGTGGGAGTAGGAGGCCCAGCCCCACTGCTGGAATTGAACCTCTGTCCCAGTGGGCCGCAGTCACGCGCACAACCACTACGCCACCGGGGCTCAGCCCTAGATAGTGGTTTCTTAAACCTGATACAGAAGCATAAATGACAGAAAATAAATAGAATTTCATCAAAATTAAAATATTTTGTACTTCAAGATTTCCATTTAGAAGATGTAAAAACAACCTACAGAATAAGAGCACGTATTTTCAAATTATATTTGAGGGGCTTCATTGGAAAATAGAAGGTTAGTAGGACTTTTTACTGTGTTCTTTTTAAAATCCTTTAGTTGGGAGTTTGATCCGGAGCTTGCATCATCGGGATACAACGAGTCAGAATTGATTCAGCAGCAAGTGGTAGCTAGAACATGTCAAGAACCCTTCGACCTCACTAAAAGCCCGATTAAAAATAGGAAGAGGTCTGAGTAAGTATTTATCCAGAAGAGCCATATCAATAGCCAGGAAGGAAATCCAATTTAAAAATAAAGTGAGATGCCACTAGGATGGTCATCGTAAGGTAAACAGGAATAAAATGCTAAAGATCTTTCATACAGTGCATGTGGAAATGGACAATGGAAAAAATTGGCAGTTCTTCAAATGGTCAAAGTGACCCAGCAGTTCCACTGATACTCTGTAGAACTATATAAAAAAATGAAAATGCTTGGCCAAATAGATGTTCATAGCATCATTATTCATAATAGCACTAAGGCAGAAATAAACCAAGTGTCCATCAACTGATGAATAGACAGTGTTTTGTAGCTATACCACAGAATATTATTCAACAACAAAAAGGAATGTATTACTGGTACAAACTCAAACACGCAGAACATCAAAAACTCCCTGTAAGAAGCCAGTCCAAGAAAACTGTTATGTAGCTCCATTTTTTTTTTTTTTTTTTGGTTGTAGCTCCATTTTTATAAAATGTCTAAAAGTTCAAGAGAAGGTAGGTTGTAGTTCCTTGGGTCTAGAGAAGCCAGTGAAAACTGAGCAGTGACTTTTTGCAGTTTGAATATGAAGATATTCAAACACATTTGTGTGTCGTACAATAATTCTTTGAATATAAAATCATTGAATACTTTCAGAAGAATTTAGTAAGATGTGTTATAGCTCAACAAAGCTGTTACATTAAAAAAAAAAAAAATCCTGGATGTGGAAGAGTCCATGGAAGGCACTGATTCTGGAATTGTTCTCCTGAGTGACCACTTTTGCATTTTGGAACCTGGCTGGCTGAGGGAAACCTTTAAGAAGCTAAATCTTAATTTTAGGGAAAAAAGATTTCCGTGACAGAAAGACATACTCCTTCAGAAAGAGTGGAGCCTCGGGATTGAACTTTCAGCCAACAAAAGATGGGCCTATGAAGCAAACAGCGACATGGGAGGCTACTGTACTTCCCAAACCAGCCTTCCACACTGATCAAAGGGCAGCATTTGCCCAAGGCCGGAAGGAACAGGGAAGAAGGTGGGGTGGAAACTGGAAACACAGGAAGGAATTAGCGTGACAGTGTGGGAACTATAGTCCATGTCCTGGACTAGAAAACCGATTTGTGAACTTGGACCAAATCATAGTAATTTTTTTTTAAGTTCTGAGATAAGAATTTGATTGCATTTAAACATTAGCATTTTAACCCAGTATCAGTTAATTTATAGACTATATTCTTTTGTAGATGAAGAAGATAAGGATAGTTTACAGGAACTTGGTACAGAACAGAAATGTTTTGTAGAACATATCCTTTGTACAAAGCCATTGCCATGCAGGTAAGGACTTGCTTTCTTGTGTATGCAGTGGTTTGTTACAGTAATTTCGATATATTGTACTCCCACACAGAGATAATATGGTGAATCCTTTGAAAGAAAGTTGCAGATAAGCAACTGTACCCCCCGCCCCCCAAAGTGTTCCTTAAATGTTCATCAGAAGCGCTTTTATGTTTAAAGACCTCTCAATGTATCTTCTGTCTGGAAGCTATTCCCCTACTCCCACCCCAGCTGGCTGTCTCAGCTGGCTTACTCAGACTTTTCTTTTTGGCCTTTATGTCACTACTTCTGAGATGGCCCCTCGGTGTCTGGTCTAAGTTGGTTTTTTATTACTATTCTCTTTTTCTTTAGTGCACATACTGTGGCTTTTGTCTGTCATCACAACCAGCACACACACACACATTTCATGAGGACGAGGGCACGTATGCTGGGTGTGCAGGACCATGTCTGTGTACTCCATGTTGATATTAGATGACTAGAACAAGGGGTGGAGGGTATGACAATGACATAGGGGTGGCATCTGACCTCCAACTTCACAAGTGGAGAGGAGAACCGTCACCATTCTCGTTAACCTAAGGTTAATCCCTAGGAGGTGGAGGTAAAGGCCTCCAACTTTTTCCTCATTTATGCCATCAACCCTCCCTCCATGATGCCCTATTTCCCTGCACAGGTTTATTGCGGTGACCACACAGCTCTCAGAGAAGACTCACAGTTGTGGGCTTATTACTGAAAGAACAGGTTCTAATTCAGGATCAGAATACAGGTCTTTAATCAAGATGACCTCCTCTCAGCCATGTCCAGTGGCTTGCCCCTCTGAGACCCTTAGCCTCAATGAGTGGCCCCTTGGTCTCTTCGCAGCTCGGACAAGTGTGACAAACTCTTTTCACTTGGTCAGTGTTACTGAAAAAGTTTGCACCCCACTTCACTGGAATGCCTCCTCTCCAGAGGCATTCGGCTTTCTTGCTGCCTGTGGGCCAGGAAGTCCCACTCAGGCTCACGCCAGGCCCGCCACCTCTGCTGCTGCTCTCCTGCCCCTCGTGTCACAGTTGTCTCGATGGAGGAGGGCCAGCTCAGGGATCTCAGATTTAAACGATGTTCTCTACTCCCAACTTTTCTTACTGGATGATAGTGAGCTCTCCCCTTCTGCCTCAGGGATGGCTCACTTTAACTTAATAGTAAAACTAGCCAATCCGTGTACCTTGTTCACTTGATTGAATCCCCTTGGCGGGCCACAGATACCTCATATTGGCTTCGCTCTGCCTAGCCATTTGGTTGGTGATATGAAGGCGGTTTGCCAGAAGACCATTACTAAGTAGTAGTTCATTGGGTTGTAGTACCGTCGGGGAAATGGACACCTAAAAGAAGAGTGGATTTGGGGGAAGAAATGTGTTAAAGGCATTCAGAGTTTAATGCTTTCTTTTTATTTTTTTTTGGGGGGGGGGGGCATCACTGCTCTCCGGTGGTGGGAGTAGGAGGCCCAGCCCCACTGCTGGAATTGAACCTCCATCCCAGTGGGCCGCAGTCCTGCGCACAACCACTACGCCACTGGGGCTCAGCCCAAAGTTTTTGTTTTGTTTTGTTTTTTTGGGCATCACTGCCCTCTGGTGGTGGGGGTAGGAGGCCCAGCCTTGCTGCTGGATATAAACCTCCAACCCAGTGGGCCGCAGTCCCACGCACAACCACTACGCCACCGGGGCTCAGTCCTTAATGCTTTCTAATATCTACGTGGAGGAGTTTTAACGCTGTGGTGCTTAAATACTGTTTACCCAAGGAAGGGTCTAGAATGAGCTGAAGAGACCTAAGAGGTATGAGCAGCTCTTAGTTAGAAACTGTGAGTATAGGAAACAGGGCCCAGCCCAGAGGAAACCAGAAAGCAGCTGCTGTAGAGGCTGGGGGCCACGTGGGACCCCTTTGGAGACTCTCCACAAAGAAGACAGTGAGCACAGCAGCCAGGGGAGGGTGGTGTAGACTGGCCATCTAGGCGGTCACTGGGTCCACAGTATGAGGGAGAGAAGAGGGTCGTAAACCAGCAGGTTGAAAAGGGAAGGGGGGAAAACGGCAAATCCCATTTACGTAAAATTTTGTTTTGTTTTTTGGGGGGGCATCACTGCCCTGGTAGAAGTAGGAAGCCCAGCCTTGCTCCTGGAGAGCTGCTGCTGGATTTGAACCACCAACCCCGTGGGCCACAGTCCCGCACACAACCACTGCGCCACCGAGGCTCAGCCCTATGTAAAATTTTTAAAACCAGTCAAATACCACTACAGTACTGAAGAATATAAACCTAGGTAGGAGAATTTTAAACAAAGCAGTGAATATCATAAAAGCCTGAGAAAGTAAGATGGTGATCTGGAGCAGCCCCAGGGCATCTTTGAGGCTGTGCCACATTCTCCTCCACGATGTGCACTGTGGTGAGTGTGTGCACATACTCTTATCCGTAGCCTTTACATGAAAAGACAAAAATTAAAAATATAAAGACAAATGTAAAATTAAAACTCAACATTCCCCTCAAAAAAAATGCATGTGGGACAAGGAAGAGGACATGATACTGTAGACCACAGGTTCTAAAGGGCAGAAGGGAATGGGGATGCAGACAGTGGAAGTGTTTCGGAAGGAAACAGTGGAAGGGTTTCGGAAGGGTTTCTATGGCCAGGGGAGCAGGGCCAAGGGAGAGGTCTCTGAAGCAGCAGAGCTGGAGGTGGCAGCACAGGCTGTGAGGTGTGGGAAGGAAGCGGGAGCCTGAGAGCAGAGAGTGTGATGACAGGGCCCCAGACGAAGTGTGCATTTTACAGTTTCTAAAGAGAAGAAACTTGCTCTGCATATTAAAGTCCTAGGCCAGAGGCTTAATTGAATTTTTGATGTGAACTGAGTCAGCCGATTTCTGTGCTTTTAACCTGTTGGACACTGAGCTGAGCCCACAAAGATGGCGGGGGTTACACATGAGTGAAGACACACATGGAGTTAACTCCATTGTAGCAAGGTGAATGTTGACAGCGAAGGAAGCACCTGCACATCCTGCCTGACTGTAGTCTACCGGACTACAGCTTGATAGCTGTAGGTATTTCTGGCTTCCCCATCACCACATTTGAGGGTACTGTACGAAAAGATAACATGTAGCCTTGACCTGAGGTCACTGTGAGCCTGCCATACCTTTGCTCCCGTTTTGTGACCTACCTGATTGTTTCCTCAGGCAACCTGCTCCGATTCGAGGATTCTGGATGGTCCCTGACATTCTGGGGCCCACCATGGTCTGCATCACCAGTACCTACGAGTGCCTCATAAGACCTTTACTGTAAGTCCCACTTAGTAGTCCCCACACAGCTCTAGTTTTCTGCAGAGATTTACCTCTCATCTGGGAAAACGCCACCAGCGGTGGCTGACTCCCAGCTCTGTGCATGGTTAATGCGTCAGGCTTAAGAGACTGGATATTTTTGTCTGTCTGGCCATCTCTAGGGTTTTCTTTAAGAGTGATTTTTGGCATGCACTTCAACTAGTTGAGAGTCAAGAGCTTTTCTTCAAAATGTGGAAAGCAATACTGAAAATACAAAATGCCTCATTAACAGAAATTTGATTTGATGGCTAGGAAGCGCTTAACATGTGCTAGACTTGGGACCAAGCCATTTACTTGCATTGGCTCCTCTAATCGTCAGAGTAACCCTGTAGGGAAGGCACTTTATAGAAGAGGCAACAGGCACCCAAAGAGGTGAGGTCACAGGTAGCAGGCAGTAAAGGTTTCACGGTCAAGTCTTTTACTAAAAGGCCCACACCCATATTCTTAATTTACCTCTGGCAGCCTCCAAACCTTAAAAGAAAAATCACAACTCCCAGCCATTGAGTTGATTCGGACTCACAGCAACTCTTGATGGCAGTAGAAAGCCCGTCTTTCTCCCAAGGAGCAGCTGGGATTTCAAACTGCTGACCTTGGGACGGCAGCCCAACTACTAACCATTATGCCACCAGCACTGCTCATAGGGGGTTAATAGAATGGAAGCAATTTGCAATTAACCAGCCCTCCCCCCCAAGCCTTTTAGCCTGTTGCCTCAATGTATTTTTTTAAACGTGCATATCTTTAGTTTACAAGATTCCATCATACTAGGTTCCTTCAGAATAAAAACATGAGTCTGAGGGGAAGGGATGACTAAATAAAAAACCAAGCCTACTACCAGCGACTCATTTCTGATTCCTAGTGACCCTTTGTAGGGTTTCCAAGACTAAATCTTTATAGGAGCAAATAGGGGCTGAGCCCCGGGGGCGTCAGTGGTTGAGTGTGGGACTGCGGCCCGCGGGCTTGGCAGTTCAAATCCAGCGGCGCCTCTCAGGAGCAGCACTGGGTAGCTCCCATGACCACCAGAGGCAGTGATGCCCTCCCCCCACCCCACCCCACCCCAAGTCTTTAAAGGAGCAAATAATCTCATCTTGTTCCCAAGAATTGGCTGGTGGATTTGACTGCTGACCTTCACCACCAAATCGAAACCTAACTCAGGGCCACCGGGTCAGTGCTAACTCATGGAGATGTCCCCCCGTGGGTTGCTGAGACTGTACCAGTTTAAAGGAGGAGAAAGCCCAGTCTTTCTCCCCGCTGTGGCTGGTGGTTTTGAACTGCCGGCCACACAGATCACAGCCCCGTGGGTAACCACCACCACCAGGGCTCCTGACTAGATAAACCCACCACCAAGTCAGCATTCCTATTCATAATACCCATGGAGTGCCTCTCAGCGTTTCTGAGACTTTAAATTTTGAAATAGACAACCTAATCTTTCTCCCTTTGAGCAGCTGATGTTTGAACTGGTGACCTTGTGTTTAGCAGTTGAGTGTGTAGCCCACTGTGCCACCAACTTGTCTCATTGGTCTCCAAGTAGACAGGAGATACCTTCAAATAATCTTTCTGCAAACTCCCTATTATCGCTTGATAAACACCCGAATGCGAAGTGTTGCCTCCAAAAGTAAGTTGCTTTATCCTATTGTCAAGATTTGCACTCTCAAGTTCTTCCTGGAATTGTTTTTGAATTTCTGTCCTTCAGTGGATCTCGTTTTTTAGAAAACAAGTTCTATAGAACCAAACATATGATACATATGATCAGTGATTATGTGGCTTATAAACTGGCTCCCAGATCCTTTGCAAGAGTCTATGATGAAATTCCATTTTATGCAACTTGGGTCTTTTCAAAAGAATTAGAGTGGCAGAGGCCAAAGTGCTTTCACAAAGGCAGCCATGGTAGAGTGGGGTTGAGTTCCTCAAGGTGACATCTGACCTCTTCAAAGCAGAAAACACACATTCTTATATCTTCTCTAACCGCAAAATTTTGGAAGAAATAAGATGGCTTATGGTTCTCTTTACGTACGGGACAACAGCTTCACTGTTTTGTTTATTATGCATTTGTTTGCAGAAGCACGGTTCATCCAGCATCTCCTCCCTTGCTCTGTACCCGAGACGATGTTGAAGTGGCAGACTCTCCCCTGCGGATTCTGGGTGATACACCGGATTCGTTTGAAAAGCATATTAGAAGCATTTTACAACGCAGTGTGGCCAATCCAGCATTTCTGAAGTATGGGATTTACCATTGGAGTTGGAAGAAACGTTGATATTGTTGGCTGTCCTGTCTCGCGATGTCAAGAACATAGGGTGCCCTTCATTGGCTAGTGAGGAGGGAGGAAAGGGACGCTGAGCAAGATAAACTGAAGTGGTGTAAAAGAAGGGAAGGGGGCAACTGTAAAGAGGAAGACTTAAGAGTCTTTTCAGTTGTCTTAAGAGGGTAAGGTAACTGATACCAGAACTTTTTTTTTTAAGGTCATCTGAAAAGGATATGGCTCCTCCTCCCGAAGAATGTCTTCAGCTCATTAGCAGAGCCACACAGGTGTTCAGAGAACAGTACATTCTCAAACAGGACCTGGCAAAGGAGGAGATTCAACGGAGGTATGATAGCCTTTGGACAGCAAGGTCCTTTTCACCATCATTGCCCCTGGTCAGTAGTTGGTGCTGTGTAATGGTGCAAACTGGGTGCTGACAATCGTCTCTTCTTTCTTGTTCTTGAAGAGTCAAATTATTATGTGACCAAAAAAAGAAACAGCTAGAAGATCTCAATTACTGCAGAGAGGAACGGTAAGTGCCTAAACATGGGGGGAGAAAACAGTAGTCGAGTAAGACTGACTGTTCTCACACACTAAGATCCTAAACTCATCCACTGCTTTGATGATCAAGGTGGACCCTGAGTCTTGCTTTTTGTATCAATAGGAAAAGCCTTCGGGAAATGGCTGAGCGCCTCGCTGACAAGTACGAGGAAGCTCAAGAGAAACAAGAAGACATCATGAACAGGTTCGCAGGTGCTTAAGACTTAGTGTTGTGCATCACGCAAACCCGAACACGTTGCCATTAAGTCGAGCTGCCCTTTTGGGTTTCCTGCATTGTAAATCTTGCAGATAGCCGCCTCTTTCTCTCAAGAGCAGCTGGTGGGTTTGAACCACAAACCCCACGGTTTAAAAGCCCAATGCATACTCCCCTACGCCACCAGAGCTCCTTCCATACTAACAATGTTACTTATTAGCTCTGGTACCATAAGGAAAATGGGCATATAACTGATGTTCAGATGCATACAGACGTATTTCTCTTCCTACTCCCATCAGGGCAGTGATGCCACAAAGAAACAGATGCGTACAGAAGTATCTCTCCCTTCGGGGGCTGTGCTGTTTCCCTCCACCCCAGCAAAGATTCATTAAGTAGTGGCTTTGTTTGTGCGTCTGCGTATACCAATGCGCAGAGATTCTGTGTTGAGATGCTTGCTTACCTTTTTTTTATAGGATGAAAAAAGTGCTGCACAGTTTTCACTCCCAGCTCCCAGTTCTTTCTGATAGTGAGAGAGACATGAAGAAAGAGTTACAGCTAATACCTGATCAGCTGCGACATTTGGGCAATGCCATCAAACAGGTAGGAGCGAATAGAACCCAAACCCATTGCCATCCAAGTCCATTGTGCCTCTCCGCAAGCTTATAGGACAAGTAGAATTGCCTCGGTGACTACACCGTCACAGGAGCAGATGTCCTAAGCTTGGTCCTGCAAAGCTGTGAGTTTGAACTGCTGGCTTTGTGGTTAGCAGCCCGCTGCTTAACCCGCTGCACCACCAGTTCGTTAGGGATGGCTACAAAGCAGTCAGGTGTTTTTTTTGTTTGTTTGTTTTCTTTAAAAGTTTGTTCTATAGAAAAGGATTTTTTTGGGCTGAGCCCCGGTGGCGTAGAGGTTGTGCGCGGGACTGCGGCCCACTGGGACGGAGGTTCAATTCCAGCAGTGGGGCTGGGCCTCCTACTCCCACCACCGGAGAGCAGTGATGCCCCCCCCCCAAAAAAAAAAAAAAAAAGGATTTTTTTAAATGTTAAGTGACTTGGATATAACAAACATTTATGGCAGACCATCACCAAAGGAGTCTTTCTGTTTGATACTTAAGGTTACTATGAAAAAGGACTATCAACAACGGAAGATGGAAAAGATTCTGAGTCCTCAAAAACCCACCATTAGCCTCAGTGCCTATCAGCGAAAGTGCATCCAGTCCATCCTAAAGGAAGAGTAAGTAGGCCCTTCCAGGCCAGCCACTAGAGGGAGTTCTTCCTGCACTGTGTCAAAACTAACCTCTTCTCCCAGAAAAGAAACTCAGTCATGACATTTGAATGTCAAGTAATTACTGGGATGGGAGCCCTGTGATAATGCCTCAAGAAGTTAAAATGAAAGGATTCAAAATGGTTTATTTCTTGTAAGATGAGTTTGTTGTGTGGCCTGACCATCCCCAGTGACTGTTCAAAAACGTTGGCAGCAGTTGCACCACACTGGCAGACTTAAAAGCCTTACTTAAGTGCATAAATTGCTGAAGCCAAGCACTGCTATGGTATTTCAGTATTCCTAGTTTAAACTCCTAGGAATCCATTGGTTTCCCCAGAGTCATTGACATTCTTATTTTCACAGGGGTGAACACATACGGGAGATGGTGAAGCAAATCAATGATATCCGAAATCACATAAACTTCTGATACTCCCATGACGACATGTTAACACAGCCAGAGGTGATATCTGCACTGTATGGAAGACAAACACCTAATTTATAAAGCAGCAACATTTTGAATGAACATTGGTGTGGTCACTCATCTTTATTACTTGTTTTATGTTTTTTGTACTTGTTTTTAAGTCATTGATGAAATATTTGGATTTAGGAATTGGAATATGCTGTACAGGTCAAGCCTACAATTATACTCAAAGGTCTGCCTACATGGTTGTCTTGTTTTTATAAATTTACGTCGCAGACACACTTTCCGCTGCACACTGCCTGATCTTCATGAACCTCGTGTTCTATTTGAGCAAGAATAAAATGGCAGGTGGCCGCTGTATTTAAAGCAGGTGATTCCGAAGATGGGCAGAACTTGGGGATTTAAAGGAAAAGGCCACACATGGTACTAAGTAGCAGCTTTTTAATTTGAACACTTCCCACGTAAGGACACACCTTCAGTATAATTAGCAAATGTTTACACCTGAAATCTGCACAAAGCAGTGCGCCAGACCCACAATTGCACAGCCACTGGGATCACTTCCCCAACAGGCAGTGCCGCCTTTCAGGACCGAGTGTGCATATGCTGTGTCCGAGTACTTGTGCAAGGTGGCGGGGCCTCACCTTTAGGGCCTGAAAGTAAAAAAAAAAAAAGGTGTAGCTTGCTTTCCTCCTTGCTTAGCTTTGAGTGATCTTTCCCTACGGCCAACATGACTTGTGAAAGGTAGGGCCTTACCTGCCTAGCAGTGGCTGAGTAACAACCAACTTAAAGCCACAAGGGAAAGAGGGTTACAGTTGAGAGGTGAATCAGGTTAGACATGCTGAGACCATGTATGTAGACTGCATTCATGCCCAGGGACACTCAAGGAAACCCAGCTGATCTTGTTTAGAAAGGCCAAACCTTCCTGAATCTCTGTTGAATTGTGCAAGATGCCCAGGTTCACGATAGCTGTGTCATACATGAAACCAAGTGCTAAGCAAAGCTTTGTCTCAGCATGGATTTTTCTAGGCTGTTTTGTCAATAAGGTGGGCTCTCAGCACTTGTTCTCCATGGGGTGATCTCCACGGTTTCCCTAGCAGGGATGACTGCCACAGAACCATCTTTTGAAGAAAACTTGCTGTAAGGGCACTGAGCTGTGTGCCAGCCAATTCAGAACAATTAGAATAGCCTGTCCTGATCCATGATGTTGATTTTTAATAACAAGCTACAATAGGGATTAGGGGAACAGCGGCTATCCAAGGGGCTAGTCAAACATATAATTGCATTTAGGAATTAAAATTTACTGAAACTCAATGAGCATATGTTTCTTTGACCTAAACCAAGTATTATACATAAGGACTTTAAACCAATTGAAATAATAGTTCCATGCATGGCAACTTATTTCCATAATTAGTTCATAGTCATGAATGCAAAACTCTCAGTAACCCAAGAGGTGAGGTATGTTAGTCTTTATCACTTATTCTATGGAAGACATGTAAAGACGGCAGGCAAAGTCCATACTTAGGAACAAAACCGATTCCACTTCAAACTGTTGATAAGTTGATGACTAAGTGAATCAACTGGTCTAGTTGATCTACTTAATTCCAATAAGGTTCCTTGGGTACCATATCAAAAAAAAAAAAAAATCTTAGTACTTTCACCTTTGAGTTTTCTGTATGGCTGTTGCTGGGGACAGAACCACAGAGATAAATGACACATCGCCACCTGAAACACCTCAAGGACTATGGCAATGGTCAACCCCCCCCCCCCCTTTTCTGGGGTTTTACTTTACACAGGAAAGGAAGCTAACCATCTGAAATGACAGCATAGTCCCAAATGGTACTTTCTATAAGCATTATTTATACTCCAATTTTAACCTGTAAGAGAAAGAGTAACGCTAAACCCAGTTATCACCATTTTTCTAATTGACACTTTGAAACCAACAGTACTCGAGCCCATTGATCCAAGTTGAAAATAAGCAGATTTATAAATGTATACTTGTCAGACAGCTTGTTTTATTAATATTTTTCCACTGATGCAATAACTAAAAAGTTCCCACACAGTAGATGGCGCAGTTCCACGTTGCCCTAGTACCTGTGGGCTGTGAAGGTCATCCAGGCGTGCGCAAAGAACGCTTCCAGAGTCTCTTGTGCTTTCCCGTACCCTCACTCCTGAGACGTGCAGCAATGACCACATGTCGCGATTCTCACCATCCACCCGGTTCTTGGGCTGGGTTGGCTTGCCGCAGACTTGTTCCCGGGCAAGTTTCAGTAGCATATAAGGTCCTCCAAGGCAAATGAAAATGGTTTGGGGGGGACAAAGGGGAGCACTGAGCTAGGAAATACAGTCACTAGCCAATGGCCTGCTCTCACACTTTATATTTTAATATAAAATATTCATACAGCATACTACACCTCTGTCTGCTAGCTGAATACTGTTACTGATGAGTACTAAACAAGAGGGGAAAAAAATTCTTTCTTCCAATATGTATGAATAGAAAATTCCAAAGGCTTTCTTTTGGATGTTGTTTTAGGATTGAGCAATGTGTTCCAGGCAACTACGTTGGAGAAAGCAGGTAAGGAAACAGCACTCTTCCATCACCACCATCCGAGCCTCTGCCCGCTAGCTGGCAAGGCGTCCACAGCCTCATTGGCGTCTTCAGAGCAGATCTTCCTGCCAGTGTGCCGGGCCTGTGCTGCACAGTCTCCTCCCAGGAGAAATAAGCATCCCTTCAGTCGCCTCTCTGTTGTGACGTTTCTTCAGTTAAGAGTTAAATAATAATTAATGTTGCTCTACATGAGTTAAAAACCCAAAGTGCAAGCTAACATCCTGCCCTTGAAGGTCATGTCTCAGGGAGCTGGTTAATGTCTGTCAGTTTGGTGTCGTTCAGAATGGCCCGGATTCTCTCCAGGGAGTCGGCTTGCCGGATCCTCTCTAACTGCACCTGGAAAAAGAGCACAGGCAGAGATGCACAGGCTGCTTTGACCTAGACTGCCTCCACCATGAGAGGCTCAGCTGAGAAGCACCCGAAAAACTCCTTTCAGAGAAGGGAGGCAGGGAGAGCCATGCCCACCCACCTGCCTGTGTGCTGCTATGGCACAGACCCAAGGTCAATTGCTGGGTTACACGCCCAATGAGACCTGGTCTCTACAACAGGGAGGTGGAGGGACACGAGACTGTGTGAATGTTAGTGTCAGTGTTCACGTGGATCCATGGAGCAGCAGGACAAAACAACTACACTAGGCCTTGAGACAAGAGAAAGACTGAGAAGAGACAGGATGCTTATGAGAGGGAACGCCGTACTTTAAGCAACAATTAGTTAAAACATACTAGGAAAACAAAACGTAGTTACAGGCCTGACTAGGAACAGTGGCATGCTGAGGAGACGAGACCCTTACAGAGGCTGCAGTGGGCCAGGCACAAAGGAAAAGGATACGAGGAATGAGTTGAGTTTGTACCACTTTTTGGCGTGACTGGCGAGGCCGATGTTTGGGTGGGGGCAGGGGCAGCCTGCAAACCTCTAGCTACTATCAGTGGGCAAGTCAAGGACTGACAAGCTCCCACTGGGTAGCAAGCTGTCTGAGGGTGCCCTGGTGTTCTGTGGGGTGATTCCTCGCGCCTCACCTGAAGTGTCTGGGAAAGCTTTACAAAATCCCTCTGGACTTGCTCACTGACATCTAGTTCTGTTTGCAGTCTCTGGGCTTTGTTCTTCTCCTCAAACATCAGTTGTTCCACGGTAACCTAGAAGACAAGTTTAAGTGAGGGCTCCTGTTGGATTATCTGATAAACCCGGACCTATTGTCTCTTGACATCCATAGGACAAGTTGACTGGTCTACTTGCTCTGAGTCCCACAATGAGTTGATGTGGAAATCAGGAGAAAATGAATTCAAGTGCTGCATGGCCCTGACAGCTGGAGGACAGTGACTCATCCTCGAAATGACACTGTCAGGGACTTCTGAACATCCCATCTGGTAAACATCCGGCAGGAAAATCCTCAATGAGCACACACCAGAGCCCCAGGGCTGACCTTCCCAAGAGGACCGCCCCAGCAGGCCTGTCGAGCAGCCATTCTCCTGCTGGACTCCACCAACTGTTGGCCTGCACTGGAAGGGGGGCCACACAACTCACTGAGCCCTTTCTAGGAAACTCCCCCCACAACTAGCCATGCCCACTCTTATTCACAGTGGACTAAGCAAAATGTAGGCAAGTGTGGTTTAACATTCAGATGATCTGTTGTACAGGGAGTGACATTTTCAAACCATGCTTCTAGGCTCTGGGAAGTGCTCAAGCTGGGTTTGGTGGCCCTTCTTCCCACCATCTAAAACCAGGAGGGCCCATGACAGCCCTGCAGGCCTGTAGTCTTGATCCAGCTCTAACAAGATAGATTATTCAGTAAACTTTCTTTCTACAGCCTTTCAAAAGTGACACTAAACAGGCAAGAAACCATGACCCACCTTTCAGAGAAGGAAACTGACCCAAGCCCAGAAGAGGCTGGCCCCCAGTCACAGCTAGTTAGAGGAATAGTTCAGAAAAGCCCCAATTTCCCCACTTGATTTTCGTGGCTTGGGTGATGATCCTGTATTCTTAGCATTCCTCTGAATTATGTTACCAACCAAAATATTACCTTAGCAGCAGTCTCTTTTTTCAACTGTTCATCCAATGTGACTTTCATCTCCTGAAGGTTCTCAAGCTGTTCAGACTTCTCTTTTAAAGTGGACTCCAACTGTGAAATGAAGACAAGCTGAAACCCACAGAACCCCCCTCAGACCCTACCAGTGCCCAGAGGAATTGAGGCCTAGAGAAAGGCAGGCCTGCCCAGCTCTCAAGTCCTTCCTAGCCTGTGCTATGCTTGGCATCTTGCCTCCCTAAAGCTGTGGATCATCCTCCAAGAGCTTTTCTTTTTTTTACTGTTTATTGACATCTATTATGCTTCAAAGCCTGGGGATAGAAAAGTTGAGAGATACATAAAGTATCACAGCATATCAATATGGAGGAAATATTTAATTCTGCCTGAAAAGTTAATGGTTTCCTAGAGGAGATGGCCCTTTTCTCTCAAAATGAGAAGCTTTAATAGGATAAAATGCGGACAGTAAGGGGACCCTGAAGAGAGGTACTCTTAAGAGAGATATGTAGTGTGTGCAGAAATGTAAAGCTACATAGTGAACAGACGTGGAAGACATCTCCATCAACTGGCACGAGAGAAGTGAAGACTGTGTCCTGCACCCGACCCTGGGAAGTACCATTTGGAGGCTCGGGCTTATGAAATGGTCATTCAGGATACAACCATTGGCTTCTTCCTATTCAGCACAAAACAGATTAAAGAAACCCAAAGGCTCAAGGGAGCAATATGTCCAAAGGATTAGTGGACCACAGGAACCAGAGTCTACATGACCCAATAACCAAAAGAACTAGATGGGACCTGGATACCACTACTGAGTGCTCTGACGGGGAGATCACAACAGAAGGCTCTGGCCAGAGTGAAAAAAAAACAGACAAATTCACCAAAAAGACCATATTCTTATAGGGTTACTATTAAGGCAGCAGATGGGCATTGAACCTCCACTCAAGTACTTCCTCAATGCAAGAACACTTTGTTTTATTAAATTGGATGCTCACCTTCCCGACATGATCACTGAAGACAATTGTGTGCATAAGCAAAAGTGGTGAAGAAAGTTGATGGTGCATGGCTATCAAAAGATACAGTGTCAGGCTGAGCCCCAGTGGCATTAGTGGTTGAGTACAGGACTGCAGCCCATAGGCTTGGCGGTTCAAATCCAGCAGTGGCTCTCAGGAGCAGCACTTGGTAGCGCTCATGACCACCAGAGGCAGTGATACCCACACAGGAAAAAAAAAAAAAAAAGATACAGTGTCTGAGGTCTTAAAGACCTGAAGGTGAACAAGCGGCCATCAATCTCAGAAGCAACAAAGCCCACATGGAAGAAGCACACCAGCCTGTGTGACCACAAGGTGTCGAAGGGTTCGGGTATCAGGCATCAAAGAACTAAAAACTGTATCATTATAAATGAGAGGGAGTACAGATTGGGGACCCAAAGTCCATCGGTAGGTGAAGCGCCATCCTCTTACAGGAGGGATGCAGGGAGGAGAGGAGCCAGTCAAGATACACAGTGTAGCAACAATGAAATAATGTAACTTTCCACCATGTCTTAAATGCTTCCTCCCCATCACTATCATGAGCCCAATTCTACTTTACAAATCCGGCTAGACCAGGGGATGTATACTGGTACACATGGGGAATTCAGGGCAGATGATCCCTTCAGGACCAGTGGTGAGAGTGATGATACCAGGAGGGTGGAGGGAAAGTGAAGTGAAAAAGGGGAACCAATTGCAGGGATCTACATGTGACCTCCCTGGGGTACAGACAACAGGGAAGTAGGTTAAGGGGCACATCGGACAGTGTACGATATGACAAAATAATGATGATTTGTAAGTTATTAAGGTTTCTTGAGAGGAGGAGGGGAAATATTAGGAGCTATACCAAGGGCCTTAGGAGAAGGAAGGTGTTTCAAGAATAATGATGGCAACAAATGTAGTCTGCATACAACAGATGTATGTATTAGTCATGGTGAGAGTTGTATGAGCACCCCAATGAAAAGATTAAAACAAAAGACCAGATTTACTAGTCTGACAGGGACTCAAGCAACTCCTGAGACTATGGGTCTTGAGACATCCTTCTGAGCTGAAGCTGAAGTCATTCCCGGAGATGAGCTTTCAGTCAGGCCCATAAAATGGGGGTGGGCACATTGGAGAATGCAACCATGTCGTGGAATGCTATGTGCACAAACTACCGAAATGGGAGACTAATCTGCTCTGTAAATTTTCAGCGAAGGCATTTCCCTTAGTGGGTGATGCTATTCCCCGGGGGCACACAATGGAGGAGTGGAGTGGCTATGAAAACAGATGCCTATACTTTATCCCAAATTATGGGCTATAGCCAGGGTGGCGCGGACTAGTTCTTCTCTGAAAAGGGTGGTAAAGCAGAGAAGTTGGGGAACCTATGGTCTAAAGTACACTAACATATATATTCTAAGGAACAGTCCTGCTTGTACACAGCGGTGTGAAGGCTGGAGAGGCAATGATGAAGAGGAGAGCTGCTGAGCCAAGGTGGACTTCATCTTGCTGCCGATACAGGGAACCACTCAGTTTTCAACCCTACTGTGCCAGTCAAGTCTGCAGCCCTTACAGAGTGGACACCTTTCAGCTTGAACCACACAGTGAGTAACAGTAGAAAGGACACAGCACGCTTACAACAGTGGTAATGTGTGGTACAGCAGAGGTTGCCAGATTGCAAGGAATGTGGTTACAAAGGGGAGGAGGAGGAGGAAGACTGGTAACTTAAGAGAGGTCATAGGCCATCTCCTCAAATGGGAGACACCTGATCATGTTTATGTATATTGGAAGAGACTGATAAAGATGTTTCAGACTCAGGCCGAGAAGGGATGACTGAGGATGCCTTAGAAAGATGGCAGAAGGGGTTCAGGAAAAGGGTACGTGCAGAGAAACGCACTGGTCAGCATAGGTCACCTCCCTGAAAAACAGTAAAAGAGTGGATCACTAAGAAAAAGTACGTAGGCGGGCTGAGCCCCGGTGGCGTCGTGGTTGTGCGCGGGACTGCGGCCCACTGGGACGGAGGTTCAATTCCAGCAGTGGGGCTGGGCCTCCTACTCCCACCACCGGAGAGCAGTGATGCCCTAAAAACCAAAAAAAAAAAGAAAAAGAAAAAGTATGTAGGCGAACAAGTCATTGAGCCAGGACACTGAAGAAGGTTCTGTCTGATGGGCTCCGTTGTCCAACGGAGGCTGGAAGGTCAGCAGCTGCTAAGGGTGAGGGCGGGAGGGGAGTCTGTCTGAAACAGCTACTGGAGAGAGTGGGAAAGAGCCAAACAAGAGAGGCTGGCTGAGGAGCACCTGGGGGCCAGCTGAGTCGCACTGGCCTGAGGCACAGAAGCGGGACACCAGGATTCATAGGCCAGGGCTGGGCAGGTGGTACACGAGGGCAAGCCGAGCACACGATATCAGGTGGCTTTGTGTTATTGGTGGGAGACTAGCAGAAGACGCATGCCTTTCAAGATGCAGTGTAAGTAGGCAAGACGATGCAAAATAGGGAAAAAGAAAATGTTCAGTTAAATATGAGCCTGAATAAGGTATTGAGACAAATGACACCTACAGAATTAAGAATTAACAGGGGAGTCAGGAGCGTCAAGCTGAAGTCAGCTGTCAGAGGTGGGGTGAGGTATGGCAAAGAATGTGTGGGAAGAAGCGCAGAGTGCAGACATCAGTCATTGTTGGGTCACCCACCAAAGATGCTGGGGTTGGAGAGAAGACTCGGGTGACCGAGAAAACCCCGGCCCGTTTACAAAAGCATCTGCACTTATTTCTAGGGCAGCTGGAATACAGCCTGCCATAACCACAAGCTAACCATGCCTTGCACCCATCTTCCCTCGACACTTCCTCTAAGCAACACCCAGCTGACAAAGAGCAGATGACCAACAAATGTAATGGTCTCTTATCTCCACCACATCCTAATCCCACTTGAACTGCCCACTTTAGGAGTGGTGTATGCTAAACAAGCTCCTTGAAGGCTAAGGCCATCTTAACGCCCCTTCCTTAGGTGCAGTTCAGGCCAACAAATCACCACAGAGTTGATAAGAAACTCATGTTAACTCACCTGTCCTTTTTCTACTTTCATTCTTTCTAACTCAGCTTTAAGGCTAGAAATGGAAGCTGAAAGAAAAAAAAAGGAGAGAAGTATTATTATTCATTTGTATTTGGGATTGATTTTTTTCCCTCCTTCTTAAAACACCTTCCATAAAATTAGGTCCAACCATCAATATCATTACCCAGCCCATGTACAGAGAGAGTCCATGAGAATACTGTGCCAGCAGCTACCCCAGTGCCAGCTACCCACATCGACGCGATTGGGGAAAAGAGATTCTCAGCAGACGTCTGTTGGCACACTTAGTGCGGTCCCTGGGGGTCTAGGATCAGATACTGAGCTTCCAATCAGCAACTGCCAACCAAACTAGCTAAAAATACGGTGGGGGTGGGTGTAGAAGCTTTTATTGGGGGGGGGGGGGGCAGGGGGGCATCACTGCTCTCCGGTGGTGGGAGTAGGAGGCCCAGCCCCACTGCTGGAATTGAACCTCCGTCCCAGTGGGCCGCAGTCCTGCGTACAACCGCTTTCTTTTTTTAAATTGCTTTTTACAAACTCCCATTCACTAGGTCTATCAAAATACTTAGAAACATGTACAGAATTACTTCTTTTTGTCCTCTTCGATTTTCCATGATCTATGCCCACAACCAAAGAAGTCTTTTTTATTAGTGCCTCCAATTCAAAAGCCCAACCCCTTTGTCTTCACCTATTTCCTCCTTGCAGTTTTCAATCTCTAACTGCAGAGTTTCTTCAAGGTTTTCCTTTAAACATTGCTCTGCTTGGATCTGCTCTTTTAGGAAAAGTATTTCGGCCTTCAGCTTTTCTTCCACGTGGTCTGCTGCAGTCCTTACACTGATGATGTTCTCACGGTATTTTAACACCAGCTCCCGGAGTTCCTGGATTCAAGAAACAAATGGTGATTGCCTTTTTGAAGATGGAGGGAAGTAAGACAGCTAGAGATTGCTAAGACCAGCGTTTCAGAGGTGGTTCAAAAACGAAGACTAACTCTAACCCATCTGTACTTCGAGTGGTCATCAAGGTTTTGTCACACGAACACTCAGTGTGTAAAAAAGAGAGGAAAACATTTCAAGCTGAAAAGGTGCGTTGTGTATTTTCAGAGCAGAAAAATAAAAATGGTAAGCATTTATACCGTGGCACTCACTATGAGAAGCTTCTGCTATCTGACTGGATGGGGGGACAGTGCAGATCCTAGTGATGTTAACGGAGAGACAAGGGTTTCAGCCGCGCTGGCAGTCTGCTTCCGTAACACGTACAGGGGCTGTGCTACTCTGTCCTACCGTGAGGTGGCCGGGAATGGACTTGACAGCAATGAGTGCAGCGGGCTTTTAAAAATGAAGAACACTTGAGGCAGGTATGAACTTCTGAGAGGACAGCAACATTTTGTTTACCTAATAATTCATTCAAATACTTAGTAAATCACCTATCAGAAACACGGTATTGTTAGGCCCAGAGTAATGTGGCAAACAATGGCTTTCTAAGGTGATTAGCTGTTTTTCTAAAATTAAGTTTAAATCTTACACTCAAATTTTAGTTATGTCCATTTTGTTTTTTATTGTTTTACAAACCCCCTCCAATTTAAAAAACTGGGATTGTTAAGTTAAGATATAATTTTAAGAGCAGAAAAAAAAAAAGATAAGTTTTAAAAGGAAAATACCCCAAACGCAACCTTTGTTCAGAACCAAGGCTTTAGTTCAATGATCCTTGGGAGTTTTATAAATGTTTTCTAAATCTAGGAAGAAAAACAATCTCTGGAAAACATCAAAGAGAGGACTCTTTCTTGACAACAGAAGTGGCAACTAGCAGCCTGGGAATTTTAAAACCATTAGAAAAAGAAGAAAAAAGAAAAAGTAAACAGGACACCCAGTGCCTTTTCTTCTTTGAGGAAAAGGGCTCTTCTAGTAAGTGCCAGTAACCAAGCTAAGTCCCTAAGTTAGGGGAGTGGGGGAGGAGGGGCAGAGAGCAAAGAGCTAATGGCAAGGCAACCATAAAGCAACATGAACTAACATGTATTTTTTTTTTTTTTTAGGCATCACTGCCCTCAGGTGGTGGGAGTAGGAGGCCCAGCCTTTGCTCCTGGGAGCCGGAATTGAACCTCCAACCCAGTGGGTCGCAGTCCCGCGCACAACCACTACGCCACCGGGGCTCAGCCCGAACTAACATGTATTTGCGGAGAAAAGAAGAAGGCTCCAATTGAGGGGACTGACTGCAGAATAAGAGGAGAGAAAACATTCTATTACATTATAAACTCCTATGTCTATCGTCTTTTAACTTTTATAATTAAAATGGCTTCCAAGGCATCGATAAAACTTATAAATAACATTTTTATATTTTGTTTTAAAAGTAAAAAATCTCATCTTTACCTATACTATTTATAGTGTTTACTGGGTTTAATCTAACACACACACATATATGATAAAATAAATGTGATTTAAAAATATATGGGCACAAAGGTTAAATAGTTAAAATGTCTCATAGAAACTTCCAGTTTTGCAGGAGAGATTCACCCTAGCAAAAAAAGCACGAAAGGGGCCAAAGTGACATAAAAGTTATCAGGGGAGGGAAAGACGATGGCCTTTAAGTGCTAGACTCCAAAAACACCCCCCCCAAGAAGCCAGCTGAGCAACCCCTTCACATCCGGAATTTGGTACCCTCTCAATCTGCTCCCATGGTAGTTCCTGTACAGTCATTTCAGAGATGTACCGGTGGACGTCTGGTGGTCATGGGAAAGGTGGGTTACCTCTGCTGCATCTGGAAGAATGAAGTCTTCTGCTTGCTGTAATGACACGTGCAGGCTGTGCTTTCCCTGGAGACTGTCATTGTCTTTCTGTAGCCTCACCAGCTCTTCTGAGACCTGTTCCCGAGATTGCATCAGCACTGCCTGAAATAGACACAGATCCCAGATCACAGCCAGAGAGGTGCGGGTAGCTGCCCGGAGCAGCACAGCGTGCACAGATGCGGCTAGGGAGGAGGGACACCCGTCCGCACTCTAACCGTGTGAAAGAGCAGCTTTTTTTGTGTAGACCTGGGTTTGTGACTTGTGCCTATGTCCAACAAGGGACAGGCAATGAAACAAGTGTCTTGTCTCAGTTCCCGCAGCTTGAAAGTGAGGCTTCTCTTCCCTCCAGGTTCCCAGACAACAGAAGGACCAGGACCTCGAGCTCAGAAGAAATGACTTATACAGCTGGGACCTATAGAAGGGGTTTCAAAAAGTTTGTGGAAAAGCGCATTTTTTTGTTGTTGATTTTTTTTTTTCTTTTCTCTACCCTAACGTGCATTGTTTTTTTCATTCCATTTTCCCTCGAACTTTTAAAAGCACAGAGTATGTACTTCAGGCACCTCCTATTTCCTCATGGCATGCATCCAACAGGAGCTGGGGAAAAAGAGGAATCAGGACCCTTCTCTCCTATTACGTCGACGTGTACTCAAGCTTGGGATCACTGTGAATGGTCCAGGAGCCCCGAACATGAAAAGGCATCAGGAAAGATAAGATTTGACACTTTTACAATGGGACACACTACTGCTTGCTGGCGTTTTCATTTGTAGACAAGATTCCAGCTAACTTGAGTACAAATACAATTCTGGAAAAGTATTTCATTTTGGCTGTTTTCTCATAGTAAGTAATCTTACACACTTGTACAGATAAATGCCCCCACTTTACTCCCTGTGAGGCATGTCGCTGGCCCTGGAGAAACATGCACCCAGGAATGGAGCTCTTGCCCTGGAGATGGATGCTCATGGTTCAGCAGAGGAGAAAATGAACCAAAGAACATTCTAGAGAGCTATGCCCGCCGTGACAGGACCGAGAACCGACAGAGGGCATCCCACTGAAGGACAGCGAACAGAGAGAGCGGCAGTCCAAGGGATAGAGCAATCTCCCAGAGGGCGCGAGCTGCTGGGCTGCAAGCTGAAGGGCAAAGAAGCTGTAGGTAAGCCAGCACACGAGTGAGGCCCCTGTGGTGATTCTCTCTCCAACGACACTACACAGCCAAGGCAACATCCCGCAAGAAAGCGGAACTGCAGTCTCTGTAACGTGACTCATCCTAAGTTGGACTTGCCTTCATGACCGGCTTGAACAGCCCAAAAGCTACCAGTCGTATCTCCAAAGGGTCACAAGAAATTGAATTTCCAGTTTTTCTCACCTTAGAACTTTTCGTGATAATTTAATGAAACGGGTTGTGGATATGTTAGTGGGTATGGCCCCTGTGGTCTTTGTAACTCCCACCAAATGACTGGGTATGATTATGCAAATAGGGAATTGGACAGTTTACCTGTACTATAAATAAGGTGTACAACATCCGGTGGTGGAAGGACAACGCAAACAAGGGCCCTTAATGTGGAGGCTGGTCAGTTTTACCATACTCCTAGGCTTAAAATGAACCACCCTTCAGACAGAAGAGGGTATCTCCCTACCACCCAATGCCTCGCTGCAGCACTCTCTTCCCCGTCCCTCTAAAAGTTCATGACCTGCTAGAAGTTCCCCAACACCACAGCAGTTCTAGTGCATGATTCCCCCTAGCCTTTGGTGTTGTTAGTGAGGTTATCTCAGTAAACCATCTATCCCCAGGAAAATCATAATTAACTGTTATGATTATTAGCTTATATTCGAAACTGGAAATTAAATGTCCCAGAGTTCATTCTGTTTAAGTTTGCCAAATAAAGGTGAATTTTTGTTTTGTTTGGAGGGGTGGGATCAGAGGTAAGTTTAACAGAAGAATGATGCCTTTGGGGGGTTGGGGGGAGAAGCAATCACTGCCCTCTGGTGGAAGTAGGAGGCCCAGCCTTGCTCCTGGAGAACTGCTGCTGGATTTGAATCATCAACCCTGTGGGTCGCAGTCCTGCACACAACCACTACAACAAAAGGGCTCAGCCCAGATGTCTTTCTAGTATTTTGTGGAGCAGCTAGTGCTCCATAGATGCTGGAGAGGAGAACAGTATGGAGAAGGAGGTAAAAATATAACAAAGATGACTTTAAAAGACAACGTATACATAATACAGTGATGTTTATTCAAAATTTTAACTTACCATCTGCTCCTGAACATCCCTCTTAGCCTGGGAAAACCTTTGTTGTAATTCTTCAAGTAAGATTTCAGATGCTTGGGCTCTTAGCACCAGTGCAGAAATCTGAAGAAAAAAAATAAATAAGACCCAGAAAATCCAGTTAGAACACTGGTTGTTCTGAAACAAACCCTCTCTTTCCCCCCAATATGTTAGTGTGCAGAATTGACCCTGCTTTATTAGCTTATCCCTTACACATTCATATTCTTGTTTTTGTTTTTTTTTGGTTTTTGGGGCATCACTGCTCTCCGGTGGTGGGAGTAGGAGGTCCAGCCCCACTGCTGGAATTGAACCTCCGTCCCAGTGGGTCGCAGTCCTACGCACAACCACTACGCCACCGGGGCTCAGCCCCACATTCATATTCTTAAAAGACACGTGCACGTGTGCTGTGTACAGGCTTTGACCTTTCTGATAAGATAAGGCAATAAATACCCAAAGTCCCTTCAGGTACTGTCTGCACTTACATGAACAATGGGCATGACAAAGATCGCTAAACCAACTTGCTCACACTGCCATCAAGTCATTCTCTCACAGAAAACCCTACACAACAGAGAGAACTGCCTCCAGGGTTTCCAAGGCTGTAAGTTTTACGGAAGCAGACTGCTACATCTTTCTCCCGTCCTGGACCAGCATGGGCCCACTGTGCTCTTGGGATTTCTTATAAGGGTCTCTAAAGGGACGGCCGGAGTCAAGTCTGACTCAGTAGTTCCGAGACTGTATGGGCTTTATGCAGCTTCACAGACAGCATCATCTTTCTCTTACAGAGCAGTGGTGGGTTTGCAGTTAGCATCCTCAAGCTAAGCCCCTGTGGCATCAAGGTGTCTGGGCACACCCAAGCTACAAAAGCTGCCGGTCAAAGACCCGCTGCTCTCAGGAGAAGGAGGCTTTGCACGCACAGAAAGAGTTAGTCTTGGAAACCCAAGGGGCAAGCGTCGTCCTCCGGGGGCAGGAAGCGTCAGAGTCGGCTCGATGGCAGTGAGCTTTGAGTTTCAGACCGATATAAACCCAGGACAACTAAAAATATTATTTCTGAAAAATAAAAAATTTCCCCAGACACAATAACAGGGTTTAAGATAAATGAACTATTTCCAATCTAACTACAGTCTTCTATGATGGCTATTACTTACACGCAACAAACATCTGATTAACATCATTGCACTCTAAAAGCCTTTGAGGTTTTTTTTATGCTTCTTGAGAGTAGTTATTTGAAAGCTAACAAGCCTAGCACAAGAATTATAAAATAAATTAATTTGTTTACACATTTTAAAAAAGACACTATAATATCCTCTGACAGAGAGGCGGCAAAATATGAACAAATATCAGGGAGAATTTTAAAAGGTGGACAGAATACAAAAATGATCTATTGGAAGAGGTGCGGCGGCCAGGCCCAGGGACAAGGGCGAGGTGCACGCAGAATCTGAACAGCGCTTTCTGAGGAGGATATGTGAATCCCAGATGAGATGGGGTGTTTCAGAGCTCCAGGACAAGGCAGCAAGAGTTAGGGTTCAAATCCCACCAAGCAAATGACCCAGTAGAGAGAGAGAAAGAGGTACAGCCTCAATGAAATGGATTGAGGGCTGAGCCCCGGTGGCATAGTGGTCATGCGCGGGACTGCGGCCCACTGGGACGGAGGTTCAATTCCAGCAGTGGGGCTGGGCCTCCTACTCCCACCACCGGAGAGCAGTGATGCCTAAAAAAAAAAAAAGAAAGAAAAGAAATGGATTGAAACAGTGGCTGTAACAATAGAGTCACACACAGGAAAGCCCAGGAAGCTGGGAGGGGACCGGGCAGGGTTCTATCCCATTGCGTAAAGGCTGTTCCGAGTTGGAACAGCCCAAAGGAACCTAACAACAAGAGAAAAGGCAAATGCACGAAGCCGAAAGTAGGTTGGTAGTTACAAAGGGCTAGAAGCAAGGAGAAATAGGAGTTATTACTTTTTAAAAAGAATAGGCAAGGGAAATAGACAAAGATTCCTAAAAATAAGTAGTTTGCCTCCAAGGGTCTCAAACCACCCCATTAGCAATGAGATCAGGTGAATGTATCAGCAGGCACCTGGAGAATTTAAATCAGGGCAGACAGTTCTGAAACACTTCCAATTTATAATTAGACTTCTTTTCTTCTTTCTTGCTATTCCTCTCTCCACACTCTAAATTGAAGTTGGCTTTGTTTGCTTCAATATTCCCATATGGACACGGGAGGTAAGGGAGGAAAACTGAAAAGGAGGGGTGAGGAGACAGAGGGCAGGGACACCCGTGCTGATAAGTCACTTCCCTACCACAGTGACTAAGGATGCTCACCTGCTCGCCCTTGTACCCTGACACACCTGGCTCTGGCACGGCCGGAGCTCCAAGATGCTGTGCACTCAACCGCCCCGCTGTTGAGTCAACTGTACACTGGCTGGTACAGACAGGAACTGGAAACAGGTAATCCAGGGCAGGGGATCCCTCCAGGACCAGTGCTGAGAGGGGTGATACCGGGAGGGTGGAGGAAGGTGGGGTAGAAAGGGGGAACCAATGACAAGAATCTACATAGAACCTCCTCCTTGGGGTATGGACAACAGAAAAGTGGGTGAAGGGAGAGGTTAGACAGTGTAAGATATGACAAAGTAATAATAATTTATAAATCATCAAGAGTTCATAAGGGAGGGAAAAATGAGGAGCTGATACCAAGAGTTCAAGTAAAAAGAAAATGTTTTCAGAATGACGATGGCAACAGATGCACAAATGTGCTTGACACAATGGATAAGAGTTGTATGAGCCCTCAATAAAATGATTGTTTTTGCGGGGGGCGGGCATCACTGCTCTCCAGCGGTGGGAGTAAGAGGCCCAGCGCCACTGCTGGAATTGAACCTCCGTCCCAGTGGGCCGCAGTCCCGCGCACGACCACTACGCCACCGGGGCTCAGCCCTAAAATGATTTTTTTTTTTTTAATCTCTTTAGCTGAGGAAAAACAGAAAAGTCAAGTCTCCAGGATAAGAAAAAACATCACTACACTTTAAACAGTCCATTCCCTCACTGCAGATCACACCCTAGAGATGCTCACTTACCTGGTGACTGGACTCCTCAGTGCTCTGTTTTATGAAGTCTTCCAGCTCCTGTTTTTCTTTTAGGGTCTTTTCTAACTGGTCATTAGCTTGCCTGAGCATCACCTGCAATTTCTTCACCTAATATAATTTTTAAAAATCAGTTAGAAGGAAGAACCATCATTCTTTTCTGAGTTAGAAAAAATTTCTAATTCCAGAATTTAAAAAAATTCAATCTTGTTTTTCTGCTAAAGATGACAGATCTGTACATTCATTTTTAAAAAAATGAAATGTATGGCCTCGTGTGCCAACTGCGTTGTGCTTTACAGTTACCTAACCATTTTTCCAACACAGGCTCCCCTCTGAAAATACCTGATTCTCTGAGTTAGAGCACTGGCCTCCAACCCAAAAATCTACATTAACACAATAAACTTCAAAAGCCTCCCAAGTCGTCAAGGTAAAATCTAAACCGCTTTCTTCATTATCCATTCCTCAATGAGCACACCATGGTCGTTTGTTTGCAGCTTCCTCTTCCACCATTTAAAAAAACTTTTTATTGTGAATTAGGTTATAGAACAAATCAGAGTTTCATTTAACAATCCATAGGTAGTTTGTTTCACGTCATTAAATTGCAATCCTGGGAAATGTATGTGGAAACGTGTGCAAATGTGCCTGATACAAATGATGTACTGAATGTTGTAGTAGCTGTAAGTGCCCCCAATAAAATTAAAAAAAAAAAAGCCTGGTTAAAAAAAAGAAAAAAAGATTGCAATCCTTTAAATGGATGACATCACTTGTCACTTCCTCCCCTCTTCCTTAGCTTCTTAACCCCGTTTACCTCCCACCCTTTGATAAAATGCCTTTTTTTTTTTGAATGCTGCTATTTTGACCTCAAACCATTCATTATTCTAAGGATTCATACATGTCATCATTCCCCCGAAACCAAACCAAACTCGCTATCGCAGCGCCTATTCTGAGCCCTGGCAACCCTGTAAGAGGAGGCAGGATTGCCCCTGCTGTCTCTTGAGCCCTCAGCTCTCTATTAGAGTCTCCGATTTCCCCCATTCCTCCTCTTAGGTGGCTGAAAGCGGAGCAACAGGGTGAGTTCAACTTCAGACCTGAAGCGTGACAGCGGTAAAAATCTCGGTTATTCAACTAGTCTGTATCTGACCAGTAAGCCTTCGTCTTTTTGAGGATTTCTAATTTTGTTCCATTTCCCCCCAGCCCCTGCCCCCACTATCTCCTAAAGTGATCCCTTTCAGAGCAGTTAGTAGTCGTAGTATGTAGTAGTCAAGCATTAGCTTGTCCTACTGGTCTGAGTGCCACGGACCTAAGGTTTATATGATCCATCAGCCCGCCGGACCAAGTGCTGTATCTTAGATGGCTGCAGCCATGGAAGTTACATACGCTCCTCTCAACTTGAGGACATTAAGAACAAAGGGGTGGAGTCTAGCCTGTCAATCAGGTCAGTCTGATGTCTCCTTGGTGCGGCCTTCTCATAAGGGGGCGCCTAGGATCATCCGCCCGCCCACCCCCACCTCTCTGTGTGGCCTTCCTGATGTTGAGTCACGGGGAGAGCTGCCCAGCAGTGCTGAGAGCCCCTGCTATTGGATCCACAAGACTCTGCACGCACTTGCCTGTGAACTTCCTGCATTCTGCATCACTGTGTGTGGCTGCGTGACTCTGAAGGGGGACTCAAATGGGACTTATGGGATAGTATCTGACTTAAGGGCTTGATCTGTACCAGACTGGGATGTTTTCTGAATATACAATTACTCCTTGATATAAAGCTATACATATGAGTGCCCCTGGATTGCTTCTCGAGTCAACCCGGCCTACCAGCGCCACCTTCCATTATCGTACGGTGTGCACACGAGCACACACACACAACCAGCCTGTGTATTACTCACAGTGCCTGTAACTCAGCATGCTCTGCCATCACTCTAACCTTCCAAACACCCCTATTCTTCCTCAGAGATTACTCGGCAAATTCTTAACCCGGTCTCTAAAGCAAACCTAGTGCTGCCCTCCCTGCCCCTAGAGTTAAGTTACATGTCTCTCCTCAGTGCCCCTCGAGATCTAAGTGTAAATCTATACACTCCATTGAGTTAATGGATGGCTGCCAACACTAGGAGCTCCTGATGAACAATACCGCGTCCTATTTGTAGCTGACTCCCTAGGACCTAGCAAAATGTCAAGCCCAGAGGAAGCGTCGGTGAATGTCTCCTGAAATGGCTCTGGGATCTATTTCCATGCCACATTATCGGAGGTCAGTTGTATTAGCTTCACAAATAGTTTAAGCAATGTACCTTGCTATGAAAAAAGCACATTATGTGCAGGAAATCAATGCCAATGAGGCTTGGAAATATTAAACTGTCATCCTCTTCTGCATAGCTATCTTTTGAAGACTGAGAGAACAATTAACTTCCTAACGGCTATAAAATTATTTTAAAATGCTAAGAGAAAAAGACATACACACTATTTTCCGCCTACATTTTCATCAGTTTGCTCTCCTGAACATCCGCACGATGGTAAAGTGTTCTCTAGGACCTCATGACTGGACGCTGACCTGGGGCAGGAGCTCGTGAGTTGCCGCCGTCAGCACACCCACTCTTCCACAGCTTAAATCCACAATCCTACAAGTAAGCCCTCATCGACTCAACACACTCACGAAACGCAGGTAAGGAAGCAATCAAGATTGTAAGAACTGATTGACGTGACATTCCATTAAGCTTTTATTCCATTAGAAACAGTGGGGTCCCTCTTATCTCCCCAGCTTCCTATTATAAAGCGTTTTCGATGTGCACACACCCTCATGGAAATAGCTACTAGTGTTAGGCCTGAGTGGGCGGGGTCGAGGGGGAGGGGAGATGTGCCAGGTCTCAATGTTCCAAAAAGGGTTCTCTGAAAGTACTCACGTAAGAACCAAATTGACCTGTATGTTGTTGGGCAAAAACAGGTATTCTAGTGAGGTCAGAAATGTAGTGGGCATTACAGGTACCAGATTACTTAATCATTTAACAAGAAGGCTAAGCTTCATAAAGTAAATGGGAGAGTGGAGCAAGTTACATTTGTACTTCTGTGCCAAATGAAATCTACAACAGCTCACCCATTTGAAATATTCCAAAGAAACTCACCTGGTCTCTTGTTTCAGACTCCTGAATCTGAATTCCTTGTAACTGTTTCTCATAATTAGAACACATATCGCAACGTCTACCGAGTTTGTTTCCAGCATTGTGTACCTAAAAGGCACCCAAATTCTCTTGTCAGGCAGAATGAAACAATTCTACATAATACACTTGATGAACAAACAGTCGAACAGGGACTGCACAATTTTCTCAAGGACTTATGGCAAGAAGTTACAATACAGAGTCAGATTCTAAGAAGTCATAATTGCCAATATAAACGAGGTGGGATGGCAAAGGACAAAACTTTACCACCAAGACGCTAGGAGCCACAAAGCATCTCACTTTTGAAAAAAAGCACAAAGCCAGCAAGTTAGTACACTGTGGCACTCACCATTTAAATCAGTGCTGCTCAGCCACGAAAGAGACCACGGTGCCAACTCACCATGTCTCCAGCTTCAGTTTCTAAAGAAGTATGAAACTTAAGAGCAACACTTTCTCACAAACCATGTAGTAGAGTATAAACCGAGTTTTTCAGCACATTTTTAATGTAGTTTCTGTGGTAAAACTAAGTGCCTCGGCTGATATTTGGGTCAACTTATACTCATGTATCTATGATAAGTTTTGCATGAGATTGAAAAATCTTGGGGTTTTTTTTGGTTTTTGGGGGGGACGTCATTGCCCTCTGGTGGGAGTGGGAGGCCCAGCCTTGCTCCTGGAAAGCTGCTGCTGGATTTGAACCGCCAACCCAGTGGGCTGCAGTCACGCACTCTACCACTACGCCACCTGGGCTCAGCCCCTAAAATCCTTTTCTTTCAGACTTCATACACTATTCCACTTACTGATGAAACAGCTTCTTCAAAGAACAGCAAGCCTGAGTAAAGGGCAGCACGCACGTCAGAGAAGCTGGACTGTAACCTAGGGTGTGCTCCTGAATCAAAGGCCACATCTGAGCAGCTCAGGTCACCATGCTGAACCCACTTCCTCCTCTCTACAATGGGAACAACCATGACTTGACTACCACACAGTTACCAAGATGCTTACAGGGATGAGAAACGTCTGAGGGTTTTGTAAACTAAGTACAGTGTAAACATTTTCAGTTTACATTTACTAATTATAACTTCTGAGTTTTCAACTATTTATGAGAAAAATCAATCTTTGAATTGCCTTTTCTCTTCCATATTTTGCACTCTTCTCTTTAAATTCACTCTCAGCAGCAACTATGGACAAAGCACTTTCACTTTAGATCCAGAAGGAATAGGACAGAACGCGAGTCCTGGAACACTTCCCGGTTATAGAAAAATGCAAAGCAGCTGAATTCAGGCAAGTCAAGTGAGCCCCACGACCTAAGCAGATCTGCTTCAGCTTGAGAGGCATAACCTTCAGGTCAGTGGTTCTCAACCTGTACGTCGAGACCCCTTTTGGGGCATCGACACAGGGGTCACTGATTCATAACGGTAGCAAAATGATAGCTATGAAGTAGAAATGGAAATAGTTTTATGGTTGGGGGTCACCCCTACATGAGGAACTGTATGAAAGGCATGCGGCATGAGGAAGGTGGAGAAGCACCGTTCTAAGGGGAGAGGCTCTCACTGGAATCAGTTAGCGAGGAGGTTCCTTTCTCCGCCACAATCACCTGGACTGGTGAGCGCCGACTCTGATGATGGAGGTTAACATGGACTTGCTGGCAGCGCGCCCACGCAGGGACTCCAGGGACTGTCTAGTGAAAGCTCCCAGAGCAACGCCGCTTCCCTCAGAGTGAGCCAGAGGAAACAAGTCAGAAGGATGACCAACCTCTTTCTGCAGGAGATTCCATTCCGTCTCACTGACCAAGCGGTAGCCGCTGGGGGACATGTACGCGCTTTCCATACCCTGGGTGACACTGGAGAGGAGGGACGCCGTCTCTTCTTGTTCTGGTGTCATCGCCTTGATGGCTCTTTCCTGGTCTTTGGTTAGCATGAAACCACTCGGCATTTGAAGAGACCCGAGGGAAGCCGTATCAAAGTTCTCAGACACAGAATCCGCTCCCACCAATGGCCCGAAATCCGATTCTTCCAGGTTCCCAGCAGACTTTGCTTTGTAGTTATAGCCTAAGGCTTTGGATTGCAATGAGCCCGAGGTCCCCAAGCTGTCTGTAGACTGCGCTCTCCTGAGTCCATCCTTCAACATGTCACTGTCTGATTTACTGAACGGGTCTCCGGCTGGCAACAGGAAGTCTGCATCTAAGGAATGGACTGAACCGTGAGTACTATCTAAATGTTCCTGAAATGCGAAAAAGTAAACAGTTCCAAGTCAGACAATTCTCTGCATTTCCAAACAGAAAAACAACCATACGGTCCATGCATGTTGTCTCACGTTAGCCATGATAATTACACGCTACCTTTATATAGTCACCAAGTCAACTTTTATTTAGTGTCTTGTATGTTCGAGGCACCAAGCCAGGCACTCAACATACAACTGTGTGCAAGACACGCTCTCTGACGTCAAGGAGACACCAGTAAGCGGGCTCTGACAATCCGGCCAGTGCTCTGAGTGCTCGAGGAGAGCAAGCAGGGAAACCTGGGGCACATTCGGGACGTCGGCTGATGTCTCTGGAAATTCAGGGTTGAGTGAGTCAACTATGAAGGCGCCTGTTCTACCTCCACGAGCAGATGTCTACCAGACGGAATATTGGGAAATAACCATCTTACAAGGGTTATTGACATCCCAACAGTGGATCAGAACATCTAGGATGAATCTGTAGAGTGAGAAGAGGCCAAGGATCGAACCGCAAGAAGCACCAATGGTATGGAGGATGAGTGGAGAAGCAGCCAGGGTAGCAAAGGGAAACAGGGTTTCAAGGCAAAGCGTCAAGGCATGTTCAATGTAATACTACATAAAAGCCAGACCTAAAAAAGGGCCTATGTTGCGTGAGTTCATCTATGTCCAGAATAGGTCAATCCATAGACAGGAAGCAGATAACTCCTTGGTGAGAACTGAATGAATAGTCCTGGTGGCGCTGTCAGGTAAGCATTACACTTTTTTTTTTGGGGGGGGGGGGGGGGGCATCACTGTTCTCCGGGGGGGGGAGTAGGAGGCCCAGCCCCACTGCTGGAATTGAACCTCCGTCCCAGTGGGCCGCAGCCCCGCGCACAACCACTACACCACTGGGGCTCAGCCCATAAGCATTACGCTTTTAACAGCAAGGTCTGAGGTTCAAACCCACAAGTCACTCTGCTCCCATAAAGCCACTTAGCCCTCCAAAACCCTACATAGGGTCTCTGAACTGGAATGGACTCAGTGGCAGTGGTTTTGAGGCCTCGGGGCTTGAAAGAAAGAAAAAGGGGGAATGGCTATTTAAGGAGTACGAGATTTCCATTGAAGTGGACAAACATGTTGTGGGAGAAAAAAGAGCCTTCACAAAAGTGATGAGAAAATTCCATTATGTCTCAATCTCGTTTTTCCACGAACTTTTTGAAGCCCCTTAGTATCAGAGGTGTTGGCTGCACAGCATTGTGAAAAAGAAAAAAGTGCAGCACGTTCCCAGAGTAAAAAGGCAAAGTAATGGTATCCCACAATTCAGCTGCACAGCGGATAGTCAAGTCGGAAAAACAGCGAGTTGTTCTTGCAACTAAATTTATTAATATTTAAAGGATTATTCTGTAAGATTACAGTGCTGTGCTCTTCGTTAATTGCCCTTTCTCTAATGAGTCACAGAGGTCTGGAACACAGATGAACGCTTTTAAAATATCTCCACTTGGTCTAAAATAGAGGCAGCAACTTTGAAGCTAATTCTGCCATTCTTTCTTTCTTTTGGAAAAAGTTAACTTCCCTGTGACATTCAGACGGGTGGGGACCATAAATCGAACATTTTCTGAGATAGTTATGGCAAAGCCCCAGGTTTAAAAGAAATGAGACTACACCCAAATAAACATCTTAATGAACACTAGAACTAACGCCCCGTCTATCAGTTTTCAAAGAAGTCGAAAGCCTACTGCTGTCACCTACAGTGCTTCCCAAGGAGGGAATGGGGTAGGGGTAGCAAAGCTGTAAGGGATCTATTTTTAACTGCCCTATTGGTAGGAGTACAAGGAATACCTCCAGTGCAGTGTAAATGTTCACAAAAGATGATTCAGCAATACGCTCTAACGTCTTTAGAATGTTTATGCTCTCCCAGTGAATAGCCGTTTTCACAACAATGCATGCTATGGAAATTATTAAATATATCCATGATGATTTTTGTACAAGGAAGAATTACATACACACCTACCTATTGACTATTTCATAATCTAATCTTTTTTGGATCTGCAGTCCTGGAATGACACTTTACAATAATAAAAACCATCTACTAGCCGACTCTTGGGTACCCCCCAAAAAAGGGGAAAATGTTGTGCTGGGTGGAGCTTTCGTAGCACCACACACTTTACCTGCTAGGTGAGCACTGAGCAACGAGCTCTGAGTTAGTGCACACAGAAAACCTGGAAAGGTTTTCTCTGGTCACAGTGATTTTTTTTTTTTTGGTGAAAGCCCTTTTGCTTGAACCTCTCTTTTTGTGTGTGATGGTCGATTTTTTTTTGGAGGGGGGGGGGGTTGGGGCATCACTGCCCTCAGGTGGTGGGAGTTGGAGGCCCAGCCTTTGCTCCGTGGAGCTGGAATCGAACCTCCATCCCAGTGGGCCGCAGTCGCGCGCACAACCACTACGCCACCGGGGCTCAGCCGTGATGGTCTATTTAAGAGAACATGTTGCTGTGAAATTTTGTTTCCTGGTCAGGAACAATGCCACAGAAACTGTTGAACATAGCTTACATGGATGGACAGCACTATGGAAAAACCTCAAGTGGTACAAGTGGTTTTCTCGTTTTTAAAAAAGTGAAATGTTAATTGATGGCAAACCTTGTTCTTAATGTCCATCAACTTCCGCAATGGGATGAAAATGTTGACTCATGGTGCGTGTGAAGCCACTCCCACCAAGTCAGATTGCTAAGCTCTTGACTGAAAGGTTCTGAAAAGACTGCTTAACAGTGTGCAGCAAAGGCCTGATTTGTGGCAGACTGGGAGCTGATTTTGCCACCATGCAGCCATTTCAGTGAGCCAGTTTTAAGCAAAAAACCCCAGCATGCCTCTCTTCACCCATGCACCTTACTCATCTGACCTCGCCAAGAGCGACTTCTCTTAGTTTTTGCAAATGAAGGACATGAAAGGACAGCAATTTGCCAACAAAAAGTAGTGAGGGGAAAAAAGAGGGAGGTGCTCTCTGCCACCCAAATAGATGAGTTTGGAAAATGTTTCCCAAGAATGGAATCACAGATTTGACAAATGTATTAAGTGTAATGGAGAGTACTTTGAAGGCTATTTTGTAAAAAAAAAAAATTAGACACACAGCTTTGGGGGAGGGGATTCCATTTTGATGTTGTTGTTGTTTTGTGAACATCACTGCCTCTGGTGGTCGTGGGCGCTACCCAGAACCGCCAAGCCTGTGGGCCGCAGTCCCACATTCAACCACTTACGCCACCAGGGCTCAGCCCGTTTTGTTTTTTTAATACCCCCTCATATATATGGCAGTGACGAAAACTGAAGTGCAAGGCAAGAGTTTTGCTGGCAGAAACGGCTAAAGTTATGTCCTAACTTGGCTGGGCCACGATTCTTCATGGTTTGGCGGATAGGAGATGATATAGTTTAGTAGTTGTGGCATAATATAATTTGACAGTTATTTAATGATCTTTCATCTTTCACATAATGTTGATTTTCACCAAACAACCTGGTCTTTAGAACTTAACCCTGTTAATAAAAAAAAGACTCTGAGTGTAATAGCATTATGACATTATTTATAATGGTGAGAAGTTTTTTTTTGGTTTTTAGGGCATCACTGCTCTCTGGTGGTGGGAGTAGGAGGCCCAGCCCCACTGCTGGAATTGAACCTCCGTCCCAGTGGG
>PVJH01017950.1:0-46457 GCA_004026705.1 Nesogale talazaci
CAAGCACATTTGCACATATACTGCCATCATCACTTTCAAAGCAATCTTTTTCCACTTGAGCCCTTGATATCAGCTCCCCCTTATCCCCCACCCTCCCCAGTACTCCATTGTATGTATGTACCACGGTTTTTTGACCCATGCATCTGTTGATGGAAATTTGTGTTGTTTCCAACTCCTTGGAATTGTGAACTGTGCCATGATGAATATTGGAGCACAGATGTCTGGCTGTGGTTCGTTTCTTGCCTCTTCTGGGTATATGTCCAGGAGGGGGATTGCTGGAGCGTTTTAATAAATACAGTAAAAATGAAAATTAATGAGTTGGAAAGAGATTCAAGCTTGGTCACGAGAGGGGTTCCTTGGTCACTCCTTCCCTTCAGGAAGAATCTGCAAGACTTTGGTGTTCTCCCCCAAATGGGCTGGGTTCTAGTCTCCACTCATTTGGGTTCCAGGAGATGACCTCAATGGCCAGTCTACTTGGTCACTAGGAACTGGCAGCCCTATTCCCTCCCTCTCCCTCTCTCTCTCTCTTTGTCATCCTAATGTCTGGGACTCCCTATCTGTCTCTCAGAAACTCTGCATAAGCACTCCCTGCTGATGGACCTTCTCCAAGTGGGACCAGGTGGGTTGTGGTCACAGTTGCTGAGAAGGCATTTAAGTCTCACCTATCTCCCTAGACAGCTTTCCCCAAAGAATGCAGTTTTTCCCCGTCTTGCTTTAGAAACAGCCATTCATCTTTGCACGGAGCGCAGTCTTTCTGGGAAAGCAGATACCCCACAGCACAGGGAGATAGAGGTGGTCTTTAAGCAGCTCCTTCCTTTCATCTCTACAAACACCAGGAGCCCATCTTCCTTCTTGGAGCATGAAGAACAACAGCACTGTGACAGTCATGTGCTTATGTTAAATTCATGATTAGATGTAGGGGTGGAGTCTAGCCTGTTAATCTGTAGAAAGCCATTGAGTAGCCAATGAGGCCTCTGTGTGGGCATGGCTTTCTCCTGATACATCTGGGAAATCTCGTGTTATTTCCCTCATGGAGATGAGAAGCTATCCCCCCAGTTGTTGGGAGTTAGTCTCAGAGATGATGAATTACAGACAATATGGCAGTGTCTGAGAAGCTGAAGGAGCTGGAGAAGCCACATGGCCTTACCCTGATAGAACCAGACTTCTGAAGCTGGAGAAGCTACGTAGAGAGCCCTGCCAGCACTGAGTTGCCTCTACCACCACTGGATGCATTGATGAACCCTGAGCCCCTGGAAATGGAGGAGCCATGGGGAGACCCCTGCCAGTGCTGGGATTCTGCACCCACTGACCTGTGACTTCGTGAGTCAGAGGGAGACTTTGTTGACTGGTATCGGGCATAGGGGCTAATATCAGACTTATGACTTTGAACTGGACTGGGCTGGGATGCTTTCTTAATGTCCCATTCCTCTTGTATATAAACCTTTCCCTTATATCTATATGCATGTCTATGAGTTTGTGTCTCTAGTCTACCCGGACTGACACAAGCACACAGTGAACTAAGCACAGATTGGTACCTCAGAGAGTTCTCCTGCTCCAGACCCAGGAAGACTCTCCCCGCCCAGGTCCTTTCACCAGTAAACATTCATTCACGGGGCAGAAGCTCAAGCAGCCCTCGGGGCCTGGGGGCTATGTATGGGCGGTTAACTGCAAGGTCAGCAGGTGAAATCCCTCAGTCGTTCTATGGGAGAAGGACGGGCCTTTCTATTCCCGTAAAGAGTCCCATCCCCGAAGCCAACAGGACAGCACTACCCTTTCTAGAGGGCTGACTCAATGGCAGTGAGTTTGCCTTTTTAATTTTGAGGGCAGGTGACTGGGGGTGATTCCATGTCCATAAAGTAGGTCTATGGAGGCAAAACCCCGATGAAACCCTGCCAGTCCATCACTGGCTGCAGGTTCTCCTTGTGTTAGTGATTTTGCTCACTCTGAGGGCTCTAGCACGTCGCCCCAAGTACTTCCACATCAGATTTTAAAAACTGACAATTTTTAAAATTACAATGATTATTTTTTCTAAGTTGTAAAAAGCAGTATAATCCTAATACTAAAATTTCAGGTCACATGGCACCCATTGCTGTAATCCAACCAATAAGATGCTGCTGATTCATTTATCTTCCATGGAGGTCCACACCTCCCCCCCTCCCCCACATAGTCACATCATCATTATCCAGTTTATATCCTTCATCCAAATAGTACCATTTATAATAGGACACAAGGCAGTATAAAATGGAGAAACTTTTTTTCCGGGCATCACTGCCCTTTGGAGGGAGTAGAAGGCCCAGCCTTGCTCCTGGAGAGCTGCTGCTGGATTTGAAGCACCAACCCAGTGGGTCACAGTCCCGCACACAACCACCACACCACTGGGACTCAGCCCCAAATGGAGAAACTTCTACCATCAAGCTTGAGGAATGGAGAGACTTTGAGAAAGCACGACAAGATCTCACTGAGTACAGAAGAGAGGGGTGTTAAGGGTCCTATGAGATTTCGGCTGGTAGAACAACCACACACAAGCGTTTTGACTGATTAACAAACAAACAACAAAACAACTTGCTGTTGAAGGGTCAACTCATAGTGACTCTACAGGACAAGGTAAAACTGCCCCGGTGAGAATTCCTAGACTATCACTTCTTACGGAATTAGAAAGGCCCCTCATTTTCCCCTCAGGGTGCTGGTGGTTTAGAACCGCTGACCTTGCAGTTAGCAGCCTAGCGTGTCACCACTACACCACCACCAGGAATCCTGATAGACAGACAGAAACCAGGGAGGTGTCCATCTCTTGCGATGGACCCCATGACTCTAACGCCTTAACATCTTCCTCAAGTCCTTCCTTAAAGGCCTGGAAAATAAACTAAGCAGATTTGCAAACAAATCAAAAATAGGCCCAACTTGATGGCTAAGGTCCCTTCTGGTGCCCCCAATACATTCCTGCCATTCATTGTGCATAGCCACGCCCACCGCTAACTCTGAAGGTCGGGATCCTGGGTTCATCCTAACAAGACAGGGTCGTTGTCATTCTAATCAAGTCCCAGTGGTCAAGCATATCTTTCTGCCTTATTGTTTTCTTTCTAAAACTTTGAGCAAGTTAGAAAAACTACATTACATGGAGGCAGTCCTGTAGCTCACTGTCTTCAGGGCAAAGAAGAATGTCACACAAGACTGAGGGGATCTGCACCACCCAACAGTGAAGCTCGAGCTGCTGCCTGGCCCTGCTGGGCCCAAGAGGACTCTGCTGCTTGTGTTTAGGACATTGGGTTTTCCAACAAACTAAAGATGTCTACCCATGAAGAGCCATTAGACTTTACGAGAAACACTTAAAGAGCAAGGAATTCGAAGTTAAAAAAAAAGGAAGTGATAGGCACTTTTTGGCACAGATGTTGCGAATAATTAAGCGCTCACCCGGGAACTAAAATGCCAATGGTTTTAACCCCTAGAAGCTCCAGAGAAGGAAGACCTGACCAACTGCTTCCATCTTGATTCCAGGCTACACAGTCCCACAGGGCAGCTCTCCTCCATTACACAGCAGTGCCAGTGCTGAGAGTCAGCATTCACTCACCGGGTACATAGCCACAGAAAAATGGTCGGGTGAGGAAAAATTTGCATGTGAGAGTTCACCCTCTTCACAGGAACACAACTTCACACCTGCAGACATGGAAGGCGGGCTAGGTGGAGTCGCTGGCACCCGGCTAGGTGGAGGTGGAGACAGGGCCTGCACCACAGCAGCGACTGCAGCCAGGACTCCTGCCACCTGTGCACTGTGCTGCTGCACATGGCCCGCCTTCACCAAGGGGCACTCAGGCTAGGGAAAGGGCAATGGATCGGTGGACCCCACACGCTGCCCCCTCAGGATTCAGAACATCTGCCCTCTCCAGGTACCACCGAGGATTTACAGTGGGAAGTTTCGTCTCTCCCCTCCTGGCCTCTTCCTTATGTCATTCTTTTCTAGAATTTTAAATCTCCTGATCCTTGAACTTCTGGTGTGGCTGTTCTGGTGGGAGGTTTCAGTAATGAGTGGGTCATTAGTTCCCATCAGTAGGAGTCAGAGGCCCGGCATTTTGCAGTATCTGAATTTGAATTCTCACTGCACTCCAACTTGATTTCCCACCCTCTATTTGTACCCCAAATGCCATTCGTTGGGTCTAAAGTTGATTCAATACAAAGCCCATGCCAGCCTCGACCTTTTCCCTCTCAATACCTTACACTGTCCCACACTCATCTGTGATCTCATTATTCAGAGATTTGGTTTGAAACATTCCAACATGTACTCCAAGAATGATTAAATGCCAGACTCTTCTGAGATCAAACTGTGAGGGCCAAAGTCTCCTGCAATTCCCCAGGACTTGGTGTCAGGTCTAGGACAGCCGGTCTCAACCTGTGGGTCGCATGAGCCCTTTGGGAGTGGAATGACCCTTTCACAGGAGTCACCTAAGACCATCGGAAAACACCTAACTATTTTGCAATATATAATTACATATCGTTTTGTGATTGACCCTGTGCTTTATGTTCAACTTGTAGCAATTAAAATATGCCCTGCACATCAGATGTTGACATGGCGATTCATAAGAGTGGCAAAATGACAGCGAGGAAGTCGCAAGGGCGGTGACGGTATGGTTGACGAGTGGCAGGAGGAAGGTGAAGACAGGAGGGAGGTCCAGGTGAGAGAGAAGGCAGCTCTGAAACAGAGGGCCTTGGCCGCCCTCTGGCGGAGTGTGGCTCGTGCTGCAGATGTGAGCTGGCCGGCGGGAAGGCAGCGTCCAGCCTTGCAGACTGTGCTACGGATGGGGACTCTGGGAGGTAGGGTGGACTGCCAGAAGGACAGGCAAATCAGTCTTAGACACGCGGGGACCATCCTTTTTAGAAGCAACGATGGTGAGGCTTTGGCCTCCTGACTTGGAGCAAGTTATCAGGGAAGACCGATGGCTGGGAAAGGACATGATGTCAAGGACACGATGGGCCGCAACAGGACAAGGGCAAAACTCGCGAAAGCTTTGGGGAGACAGACGGACACAAAGGCCACAGTCATGGGCACATGCATACCAACCAGCATGAAGACGCGCAGGACCAGGCAACGTTCCTTTCCGAAACATGAGACGGAGCCAACTCAAAAGCAATTAAATTGCTGTGGATGCTATTGGATCCTTACTTTTAAATTTTAATAACAAAGCCCACCCACCCACGTCCAAAAGCAGGTGCTCAGAGGGCAGAGCCCTCTCAGGAAGAGCACTCAGGAAGGGAGCACAACCTCGGAGAAGCTACGGCGTCATGGACCCGGACAGCTGATGCACAGGAGGGAATTGAGGGAGGTGCCCTGGCTTCTGAGTGGGCTGCTAACCTCCAAGTACAGCGTTCCAAACCACCAGCCACTCCGAGGAAGAAAGCCAGGACTTTCTAGTCCCCTAAAAAGTTACTGTCTTGGAGACACAGAGGGACGCTCCTCTGTCCGTTAGGGTCATTATGTGAGTCGGCATCAGCTTCATGACAGGTGCTTTGCTACCCTGCTGGAGTCAGACAGGTCAGAGTGCTAACAGCAACCTCGGCACCAGGAGCCTGGCATGTTTCTCGGGAAGAAGGGTTGGACAGAGAGACTTCCAAGTCACCCGGGGTTGGGTGGAGGGGGCTTTGGAGACACAGACTCCTGGGTCCCTTGGCCAGCATTCTGATTCATGGAGTCTGGCATGGGGCCCGTGTGGTTTCAAAGAGGAGCTTACATTTGCAAGGTCACTGACCAGCTTCCTTTGCCAAGTTAAACCACCATGCAGACCGGGATAAGATGTTTGTTACCAGTGGGGCCAAGCCACAGGGGCCCCCTGGGAACACAGTGACGGTCATGTGGGCACACTCTGAAATCACACAAGCCCCCAGCCCGAAAGGCCCTTAGTCTCATCTTGACATTGCTGAGGAAGAGGCTGATCCAATAGAGGAGGACTTTCTCATTAGCCTTCTCTTTTCTCCTTCGTTGTTTTTTTGTAAAGAAATATTTACTTTGCTGTTGCAGAGAATAAGCGCAGTCAAGTATATACCAACCCAATAGTCTCTATGCTTACCATTCAAGGTCATTCAAGACATGCCTCAAGTTGCGCGTCCATTCTCCCCCCTGTCCTGAATGGCCCCCTCCCTCTCCCCGCTCCATGAGCATAAACTCACTGCTCCCTAAAGTCTCAATTTTATCTTGTGAGTTTCTGTTATCCATTCGATCCCATATCTATGGCCCTTAAAAGATTAAATAGAATGTTCAAGGTAGACCGTTTTTCACTAAAATAACTAAACTGTTGTTTCTAAGGAGATATGTTTGGCTCTTCAGTGGTTCCTCATTATTTTCATGTTTTAGGGGTCCCTCCAATCCAGTTGAGTGACCTTTACTTCCTTCTTTGTCCTCATTGCTGTCACCATCTTTCAGTCTTTTCTCCGGGTCAGGCAGCATTTGTTACCCAATGGACTGCATTGGCCCAATCTGTTCTGATCAGATTTTCCTGGGTTGAGGGCTGAGCTTAGAAGCAGAACCTTTCAGAAGCATGCTAGTCATTGTAGGGTCTCTGTCCTCAGCAGTGGACAGTGCTGCGCTGCGCTGTGTGGATCATAACACCATAGGTCACATCATGAAGCATGGGCACTCCAGAACACTTCATTGTGCTCACGGGGAACCGGTACAGACCTGGAGGTAGTCATTCCAGCCAAACAAGAGGACACTGCTTGGTTTAAAATCGGAAAGCCGTGTGTCAGTGTCAGTGTCTGTTACCATACCTGTTCCATCTGTATACTAAGTACATCATCTGAGAAGCTGGACTCAATGAAAAAGAGCTGCTTCAGGATGGGAGGGAGACCTATTCAGAAACTGCAGGACGCAGTTAACAGAACCCTGCTTATTAAAAGTGAAGCGGATTGGAAGCACCTACTGAGGAAGATAAAAGATGGCAGCTTTCCATGTGAATTATAATTCAGTGTAAAGAAAATGAAAATGTCACCAGCCAGACCAATAGGCAACATCAGAATAAATACAGAAAATAGTGAAGTTGTCAAAGATTTCATTTTGCTTGGATACTTCCTTGATTGATGTCCACAGAAGCAGTAGGCACGAAATTAAATGATGTATTGTGCTAGGCAAATATACTGCAAAACATATCCTGAATTATGAAAGAGCAAAAACAAGAGGCCACCCCAGAAGCTTCACTGAGCAGAGCTTCGCAGTATGTATGTAGCAACTCTATCTGAGTTAGTGCACCCAGGCCTGTCTCCTGGGAGGTTCTCGCTGTTCAGAGAGACTTTTTTCCATAAAAGTAGCTTTGCTTGAACATCGTTCATAAAAGCAGTTTTGCTTTTTGTGATGGCCAATTTAAGAGAACAACATGTGGTTGCAAAATTTTGTTTCCTGCCCAGGAAAATTGCCAAAGAAACTGTTGTGATGTTGAACACAGCTTATAAGGACAGAGTTATGAGAAAAGCTCAAGTGTATAGAAAAACTCAAGTGTACATGTGGATTTCTGCTTTCAAAAAAGATAAATGTTGATTCATGACAAACCTCATTCTGCACACCCGTCAATATCTCAAAAGGATGAAAATGCATTTGGAGTTTATTCCACCAGATCAGACTCTAATCAACCTTTCTATTTAGAAGTTCTGAAAAGTTTGTGTAAGAAGACATGACTACAAAGGCCTGCTTTCCGGCAGACAAGAGACTGGTTTTGTCACCACACCAATGCACCTGCTCACACAGCCATCTAGTGAGCCGGTTTTTAGCAAAAAATTAGCATGTCTCTCTTGCCCCCACTCACCTTACTCATCTTACCAACAGTGGCTTCTTTTTGTTTCTATGGATGAAGAGGGGCATGAAAGGATAGAGATTTGAGAATGCCGTAGAAGGGGTGAAGAAAAAACAATGTCTGAAAAAACAGATGTCTGAAAAATGTTTCCAAGAAACATGGGGAAGCCAGGCAGATGATCCCTTTAGGATGAGTGGTGAGAGGAGTCATACCAGGAGGGTAGAAGGAAGGTGGAGTAGAAAGGGGGAACCAGTTACAAGGACCTACATATAACCCCTTCCTGAGGTACGGACAATAGGGAAGTGGGTGAAGGGAGACATCGGACAGTGTACAATATGCAAAATAATAATAATCTATAAATTATCAAGGGCCCATAAAGAGGGGGAGCAGGGAGGGAGTGGAAAAAGGAAGAGCTAATACCAAGGGTTTAGGTAGAGAGAAAATGTTTTGAGAAGGGTGATGGCAACAAATGTACAAATGTCCTTTGCAAACAATGGATGTCTATACAGGTTGTGATAAGAGTTGTATGAGCCCCCAATAAGATGATTAATAAAAAGAAAATAAAAATGTTTTCAAGAATGGAATCACAGATTTGACAAATATATTAAGCGTAATGAAGAGTATTTTGAAGGTGATAAGGCTGTCTTGTTAAAAAAAAATAACTAAAATGAAACTAAATGCATAGTTTTGCAGGGGGTACTCCCTTGTATGTCACGTTGAGGTCTCAGGTATGCCTGAAGTAAGACATCACCTCATATGTGTGGAAAACCTAGACTAAGAAGGACCAGAAGTGAATGCTCGAGGACCGACGTTGGTGAAGAATATTGCCTGTGCTAGAGGTGGTCAGAAGAATGGAGACCTGGTTACCCGTTTGACTGCTAATCACAAGAGCAACCATTTGAAACTACCAGCCACTCTGAGGGAGCAAAGCAGGCTTTCTGCTCCCATAATGATTGATAGCCTCAGAAACCCACACACGCCGTTCTACTTTTTCCTACAGGATCACTCCGAAATGGAATGAACTGAATGGCAGATTTTTTTTCTGTTTTTTTTTTTTTATGGGTTTGGCCAGAAAAGCAAACAAATCTGTCTTGGCAGAAACACCACCACAGTGCTCCTTCGAAATGAGAATGGTGAGACTTTATTTCATAGACTGTGGACGTGCTGTCCGGAGGGACCAATCTCTGGCTAAAGTAGAGGATTGTTTTTATTAAGAAAGAAAGACTGAGTTTGAGCCCCGGTGGCGTAGTGGTTGTGTGCGGGACTGCGGCCCACAGTGTTGGTGGTTCAAATCCAGCAGCAGCTTTCCAGGAGCAAGGCTGGACCTCCTACTCCCACCAGGGGGCAGTGATGCCCACAAAGAAAGAAAGGAAAAAAAGAATGAAAGAGAGAAAGAAAAGAGAAAGAAAGAAAGACTCTAAGGAGATGGGTTTATGCAATGGCTGCAGCAGTGGACTCACACATATAGTACCATTTCTGAGAAAGGTGTAGGTGCGGGCGAGTTTCATCTGTAGAACAGCGGTTCTCAACCTGTGAGTCATGACCCTTTGGGGGGGATCGAATGACCCCTTCACAGGGGTTGCCACAGACCATCAGTAACACATAAATATTTCACAATATATAATTACATATTGTTTTGTGATTAATTACTATGCTTTAATCATATTTAATTATGTTCAACTGGTAACAATGAAAATAGGTCCTGCATATCAGATATTGATATGATGATTCATATCAGTAGCAAATGACAGTTATGAAGTAGCAATGAAAATAATTTTATGGTTGGAAGATCACCACAGCATGAGGAAGTGTATGACAGGGGCCCGGCATGAGGAGGTCAGAGCTCCTGCTGTAGGATGAGGGTTGCAGACTAGTGCAGAGTTTGCTGGCTCTGAAAAAACTTACTCTTATCATAAAAGAATATCGTTTCTATTTCATAATCTGTCAGAGTCAAGGTAAAGAGGAAAGCTGGACTAAGTGCTTTTAAGGCACTCTTTCATATCGGGTGTATTCGTTGACTGTCTTTCTTATTATATAATGGTATGGCTCAATGGCAGAAGGTTCACCTTCCACGGGGAGATCCAGGCTTCATTCCCAGCCAGGCACAGTCACCACCTGTCTCTCAGGAGAAGAGTGGGTCGTGCCACGATGCTGAGTGGATTCAGTGGAGCTTCTACACAGAGATAGGCTAGGAAGAAAGGCCTGGTGATCCACTTGCAAAAATCAGCCCATGCCAACCTTGTGGATCACAGTGGTCCCACTGGAAACCCATCCTGGGGATCACTCAGGACTGGCATGATCTCATTCCGTGGTGCACCGACCTCTGTGAGTTCGAGGCCGACTCTGCAGCACTTAGTTACAACAAATGAGAGGTATTTTCCTTAGTCCTCCTGGGGGTTGTGCTGGCCACAGAGGCTTCTCCTGAGGTGTAGCTTTCTCGGGGGGTTGGGACTGAATGGAAATCAGAAGGGGACGTGAGAGAGTGCTGGGGTGAAAGCACCTAAGGCCAAGTCTATGAGCAGGACCCCCGGGGAGAGAACAGCTACATCTGAAAGACCAGCTATGGTGCTGGGAAGAAACTCAGGCTGCTGCTGATCCAGGGAACCCTCTGAGAACCAAGGACACAGTCTAAGGCGCCATTACCCCTCCCCTGAGCCGCTGCAAGACCTGGCAACTTTTAGGGCTTTTTAAGTTGGTTTTGACTCCTTGGCACTGTGTGCGGAGTTAGACTTTGGGCTGGTAACCAAAAAGGTTGGCAGTTCAAACTCACCAGCCGCTCCTCAAGACAAAGACCAGCTGCCTGCTTCTGTGAGGATTTGCAGCCTTCGAAACAAACGCTATGTACGGTGGCCAGGAGTCAGAATCCACTCAGGGAGAGAGAGGTCAGGTCTTGCACAGCATATTTTGATGCAAACATCTAAAGTGCTTAGCTGTAAGCTGCAAAGATAGACGTTCAAGTTCCCTGAAGACACCTGAGGGGGGACAAAGAAAGCTGGCTAAATCGCTCTTGAAAACTCAGTCCTTGACAACTCTGTGGAGCGCAGTTTAACTCTGACATCCACGGAGCCACCACAGTCAAAAAATAAATAGGAGCCAACGCTACGTCACCTGGTACTGGCCCAGTCACACGGCCTTCAGAGCCATCTTTCCAAATCTCAACCAGACTGGGTGACGCACCAGCAATTCAAAACACAAAATCCAAGTCCCCAAGGACACATTCTGGCCCCTACCTCCTTCGCCCTCCCCTTTCGTACCACGGACGCTTCCTGGCTTTCAGAGCACCAGCCTCCCTGGCCTTTGCTTTTCACTGCGAAAGCCACAAGAGTGCCAATTCTCTCTGCTAGGGCAGAGGTCCTCACAAGGGGTCACACGACTTCCTCTTCTTCTCACTCAGGGCTCGCCTCCTCCTTTCTTAGCATCCTCCTCAAGAGGGTCCAGAGTCCTTCCAAGTCTCCATTTCCTCTCCCTGCTTCCCTGGCTGCTGACACGACACAATTCTCTCTTGGTGCTTTTGTTGCGCTGCCTCCCCTAACCTCAAGAAGCCTGTCGTCCTCTCACTAGTGTATTCTCAAGACTAAGAAGACAAAATTCACCACCAGTGAGTTGATTTTTGTTCATAGGGACTGCTACACCAAAGATTGGTGTTTCAAATACACCAGCCACTCAGTGGGAGAAAGTTGAGGCTCTCTGTTTCTGTAAAGATGTATAGCCTTGGAAACTCTATAGTCCCTAGGAATTGGAATGGATTGAACAGTATCCTGTTGTTGCTTAATTTATAGGACATCTTACCCATGCAGTAAACTCTTTGCTTCTCCAAACTACTTGGCCCTTTCTTGAGCCCAGGACCAGAATGGAATCAGTTGTTAGTCAGCCGTTAGCCAGTGGATGCTAAATGAGTTCTTGGGGTGCTTCTTATGTGTACTCATCTGAGCAAAGTGTATTGATCTATCAAAGAAACCATATAGCATAATGATATGGAGGTCCTTGATGTTATTTTTCCTCTTTGCAGTTGCCAAAAACAACCTGAATGTTTTGTTTTATCTGCTCTACCAATGTTTGAATGACTATCTGACATGCCTTTGCTTTAAAGTTGTTTGCTTTTGATGTGCCTCTATTTTATCTGTTATTTCCCTAAACTAGTGAAGGAGCAGGAGCTACAGGATTTCAGCTTTGTGTCCAAGACTGTCCTTGACACAGTTCTGGAAATAATATAATTTTAAAAATCTGCACCCTCTACCCGTCTCACACTTTACAATCATGCTGCCCCCAACCATCCTCTGCTTGTTCTGTGAAAGCAAATGTGGCACCAGGCTATGGCACTGTTTTGACTTGAGTCAAATAAGGTCACTCATATATTTCCAGTGCACTCCACTGTGTGTGTGCTAAGTAGATAGATAGATGATAGAGAGACAGATAAAACTTTTGGCAGCACACAATGGTCTCTTCTGCCAAGAAGTGGTCTCTTCTTGAAGGAAGAAGGAAGACAAAGCCTCAAGGAAACACTTATCCAAAAGACTAATGGACAAGGAGAATCGCAGCTTCTGCTACCCTGAGACCAGAAGACAATAAATGCACAATGCCTGACTGCCATACCAACCCATCTGAGAGGGAGGGATCACAAGAGAAGGTTTTGGAGAGAATGGGAGAAAGATGTAGAACAAGATTGAAAATAATGTATCAGAGGAGACTTCCTGGTCTGATAGAGACTGCTTTCACTTGGGAGGTGGAAGTCCTCCAACAACCCTTCACACCTGGGGGGCAGCCCATCCTGGGGATCACCTTGCAACCCAACAGTAGACCTGTGAAGTGCACAGCAGCACGAGTGAGGAATGAGCCCCTCAGGTGCATCAACCAGATGAGACCAGGGGGCAAAGCAGCGTTGGAGGCAGAGGGGCAGGGAGGCAGGAAGACTGGCCACGGAGAACCAAGGGAGGAAGCAGGAAGAGCACTCTGGGGGAGTCACAAATGATGTGGTGAAACAAAATTCATATAAGTTGTTGGATGGACAACTACGCTATGCTGTAAACTTTCACACACATACACACACACACCCCAGCTAAATAAATAAAAGACTTGCCATTTCAACATCTTTTATATGTATGATTCAGTACATTCATGGTATCCTGTTGGAGAACCTTTGCCATTTCGTATCGTCCTTAGCAGAAATCCATTGACCACCAAGCAATAATCCATTATCATCCTTAAGAGAAGCTCATTAAGCAATAGCTTTCTATTTCATCCTTGCTTCTGCCCATAACCACTAGTAAGCGTTGATCTCCGTACATTTGCCTACTATAGATATTTCCTATAAATGGGGTCATACCCTATTTGTTCTTCATTATTATCATTTAACAGAGTGTTTCCAAGGTCTAATTATGCTATAGTATGTATCAGGACTTCATATTTCTAAGTAATATTCCATCTGGGCAATGAATGAGGAAGAGTAAAGTAGAATAAAAACCTTTTGAATCATGATATTGGCAAAAAATACTAAATGTAGTAGTATAGCTTGCCAAAAGGACAAATACATTTTTTCTTTTGTAACTGGCATATTATTGGTTGTTTTGAGATCAGTAGGGACATTAAGAACAATTTATACACAATTCTTTATGCAATTCTTGTGTACAAAATCCTAAAATGGCACGTAGATAAAATTTGTTTCAGAATTCCATTGACTTTCCAGCTCTAAACTTAAAAGCTATTTTTTAAAAGGAGATTATCAAGTACCATTATCTTCAAATGTTGGTAAATATCACATCTCAAAGTCCTACTATTTCATAATTCAATGTCATATACACTACACACTCAAATGTTCAATCCTTCACAGCGAGTAACAAAGTCACCAGGAAACTGGACAACCACGACCAAAGATGTTAGAGAATGCCCAGTGCTGACAAGAGAGGCAGGGTGGCGGAGTGGCTTTCAGACACGATTCTATCACGAAAACAAGCGTGGACACGGACTTCAAATGCTCAAGTCACCCAAATGCATGACAGTGCCTCCATATTGCCATTAAGTGGGATTTGTGTTAGGAAGACAAAAAGTGGCCCCCTCCCATCCACCCCATGAAATGTTAGGTTGACACCCAAGATGCTCGAATCTTCCCACAATTCAGCATCTCACTATTTTCTGGTTGTACCCCAAACATAAGCAACCATTAAAAAAGGTGACCAGATGTCCCGCTTTTTAACAATTTAACAATGTCCCGCGGCATTTTTAAATTAAATATATTACAATACTATATTTTGTGTTCTATGAACATTTTTGTTGCTCCATATAGACTGAATTTTTAATCAAGAACACACACACACACACACACACCTGTCAGTGGTGTCCCACTTAAAATCTGATCACTTTACCATTAAATGATTTCACATCTTAAAAAATAGCATTTTCACTTTTTAAAAATGGGATGAATTGGGATTTTCTCCTCCTCCTCCTTCCTCTTCTTCTTTTTGGCAAGGAGGAGGAACATGTTTTGAGAGGGACTTTACAAAGCGGCGCGGCTCGATGTGGCAGAGTGATTGGGTGGGTGTGCCATCGGGATGAGGCCCTGATCAAATGATGCCGAGAAAAAGGGGCCCGCGGGCACTGACATCAGGGCTGGATTCAAAGGACCCAGGCAGCCTGGTTCCGAGAGGCTCTCCCCTCCGAGTGGGCCTCTCCTGCACTTGCCCGCTGGCCCTGAGGCCGGTTGGTGCCGACAGAGGCCGGCAGAGTCAGGGAGGGCGAGGAGCTCTGTTCCCCTCAGGCTCCTGCCCAGCGGGGCCTCCGTCGCTGACCCTTGTCTCCTCCGTTGGAGAACTTGTGCTGGTCAAGAAGTGGGTGCCGATGGCCACGTCGTTGACCCTGTCCTAGTCCCGGGTCTGCTCCTTCCTGCGTTGGCAGAGTCGGGGGAGCAGGTCTGTGACGACCACCTGCTCCTTCCACAGGGGCTCGTGGCTGCTCTTCTGCACGGGAGCCTCACTCCTCTGGCTGGCTAAGAAGACTTGCACACAGGGGCCCCCAGGTCCTGGTTTCCACCGATGAAGGCCTTTTTCACATTGGCCATGAGACCAGTGCTCACCCCGGGCAGGCCCTCGGCTCCGTGGATTTTCACATAGAACTGGGCCCCCTGGCGTTCTGGGGCACCCCTTCCACGAGCAGCAAGCTCCCCTCGATGCCGTCCTGGTCTGTCTCGGTGGCCTTGTGGGATATCTTGCTGTTGTCCCCTGTGCCCACCACGGCGACGTCACACTTCTTCACACTTCACACTGTCATCGGGGTCTGACAGCATGTCCCACTTGTGATGGAATTGGTGCTTGGGCTGCGATTGCACGGTCCCCATGTCCATTTTGAAGTATCCCACCAGGGTGCCGCTGGGCAGCAAGTTCTATGAGTGGATCTCCGAGATCTTGATGAGCTTGTGGAACAGGATGTCCGGAGAGACGGGGAAGCGGAAGTACGCATTCTAGTAGAGGCGTTAGGGGACTCCTTCACTTCTTGCTGTCGCCCACCTCCATGCAGACCACAGGTCCATGTCCAAGCCCACCAGCTGCTGAGGCCCGATCACTGTGATGCTGAGCATGGACCAACCTCCTCTGCTACTATCTTTTTTTCTTAAATCATTTTATTGGGGGCCCATACAACTCCTATCACGATTGATTGTGTGCAGACAACATTTGTACAGTTGTTGCCCTCATCATTCTTGAAACATCCTCCTTCTACTTGAGCCCTTGGTATCAGCCCCCCATAATTCCTCTCCCTCCCCACTCCCCTTTCCCCACGAACCCTTAATAATTTACAAATTATCATTATTTTGTCATATCCTATACTGTCCGATGGGCCCCTTCACCCACTTCCCTGTTGCCCGTGTTGGAGACATTGTAGTGAGAGCTGTGACTGAGGCTAGAGACACAGAGTCAGAGTCCAGCTCATTCCCCCGCCGAATAGCCAAGAGGTCAAGTTCCTCCATCTCCAGCACTTCTGGCTTACCTTGTCTTTGGGGTTCCTCTTTGTGGGACCCATTCTTGCTGAGCTTCATGGCTGAGAACACGCTCCTCCCAGCCCTCTTCCTCTGGTTTGACGTTGCCTTCCACACCGAGGAGAGGGCTTGGAATCAAAGAGGGTGAGGAAAAGGGGTGGGGGTCCTCACTGTCCCTTTGGTGATGTCCCTGCGGCAAGCCTCTGGTCCCTGGTGCCAGGAGGCACAGATAGTAGAATCCGCAGGGGGTGAAGTATTCCATTACTCCATTCATCTTGCAGGAGGGGCCAGGATACCTGACTCCCTCCACTTCCCGAATTTCCTTCTTCTTAACAATGTTTCAGGGTTGAGCCCTGGTGGCGTAGTGGTTGTGTGCGGGACTGCGGCCCACAGGGTTGGCGGTTCAAATCCAGCAGCAGCTCTCCAGGAGCAAAGTTGGGCTTCCTACTCCCACCAGGGCAGTGATGCCACACACACACACACACACACACACAAATAAAATGTTTCGAGAGCTGCTAAAAAACTTCCATTTGCAAAATAGTTGACAAACATCTTCCCCTGGATTGTACCAGAAGGGAGATAACAGGGCCCGCTGAGCAGACATGATCAACATCAAACAGATTTGGCTTCTTTTTCTCCTGCTTCGTCAGAGGCTGGACTCTTCTCGTTTTTTCTTTTCTCCATTTTCAGCAGGTAAATCTTTCGTTTCTTGGTCAGCTACTTCGGGCTGCTTTCCCCTTGCTCCTTTTTTCCCTTTTGCTCGCACTTTTTTGGTCTGAAGATGTATCCTGTCCTAGGGCCTTTTTTGGCTCGTCTCCAATGGCACAGGGGCAGGATTCGCTGACCACCACCTTCACCGGCCCCCTTCTGCTGGGGCTGACCTTCCTTTGGCATCTTGGCTGCGGGAGGGTGCTTGCAGGAGGCCTGCGACTGCGGGGCTCTGAGAGCTTTTCAAAGCTGGATTGCCTGGCGCTGCCAAGCAAACAAATCTTATTGGAAGATGTGTGGCCCGTATGCTCCTTCAGGGTGAACATGTCCTTTAGCCATGCTATCAGGAGGGACCAGTCCTTGGGAAAAGCATCATGCTCCGTCATGTAGAAGGGCAGCCGAAGCAGGAAGACCCTCAGCGATTCGGACTCTTAGAGAACCACAGGACAGGGGAGAGGCACTCCTGAGGGTTTCAGAGAGTACAGTCCTGTGGCTACAGGAACAGAAAGCCTCCTCTTTCTCTTGTGCATCTGGTGGCCTTGAACCAAGGACATCGCAGTTAGCAGCCCAACATCACCACTACACCACCAGGGCTCCTTAGATAGTAGGACAGGACAAAACAAACCCACAGCCATGAAGACAATTCCGACTCAGAGCTACCTGATGCAGGGTTTCGGAGGCTCACTTTTCTCCCTTGGAGTGCCTCTTACGTCTGACTGGTCCGCCCGCTCAGCGTTGATCCTGGAGTGCTGCCTGAGGGCTCCTTTATTATTATTATTATTATTAATTATGGGTGCTAAAAAGTCATGAGCGTATATAGTTGTTTCTCACTGGGGATTGACCATGATAGTACAATACTGCCCTGTTCTGAGCCCATCCCCAGGTCAGTGTGTCCTGGACCTAAATCTATGATCAGAAATAATCAGAAAGAGAAGTCTGTTAATGGTGGGCTTCCTATTTCATGTTATGTCTTTAATGGTTGGGAAAACCCCACATGGTTTTACTTTTGGTGCTCAGAGGGAAACGGGAGTGGAAGGAAAGGTGGGAGTGAGAGCTGCCCTTGACTTCCCTGTTCCACCCCCCCCCCCACCCAATTAAGACACATCCTGCCTCTTGGTCCAACTTTCTGCACTGCTGTAAGAAGGGAAGCTATGGTCACCATGCTATTGGATTTGATTCTGGAAGGAGATAGAGAAATTAAATCCTTGAAAACTTCCATATTTTGGACAGTGGTCATCGTGTTACTTATTGGTTGCATTGGGAGGGGTTTTCTTGCTCTCTCTTTCTGCATCACTTTATAATCCACACTTGAAGTTGTTCTCCTGGATAATTCATAAATTATTATTTTTTTCATGTCTTACACTGTCCCATGTCTCCCTTTACCCATTTTTCTGTTGTCTGTCCACCATGTTATATGTGTATCATTGTGATCAGTTCCCTCCCTCCCCCCCCACCCTGGCCACCTATCGCTTCCCCTCCTGGTATCACTACTCTAATTATTGGTCCTGAGGAGTTTATCCGTCCTGGATTCCCTTAGTGAGCTCTTATCTGTTCCAGTGTACATCTTCTGGTCTATAAAGGAGAATTTGGATCATGATAGTGGCGGGGAGAAAGCATTAAAGAACTAGGGGAAAGTTGAATGTTTCATTGATGCTATACCACACTCTGACTGGCTCATCTCCTTCACATGACCCTCTGTAAAGAGATCTAACATCAGTTCTTCATCATAATCAACCTCTACAAATGATTGAAAGTCAACTAATATTTTTGGTATAGTAACTCTATTGTTTTTCAATGTAGTGACTGGAAGCACAAAAACAGGAAACAGGAAGAGGCATGTGTGCAAAAATTAGAGGGTTTTATAGGATGTTGTTGATTTCATTTCTTGAGATGGGCTGTGTTATATATATATATATATATATATATATATATATATGTTATGCTTCTTTTAAAACAAGCCCCCAAATTGCTTTAACCCCTCCAGAAACCTTTTCCCTCAAACTTAATAGTGATCTCAGTGACTTAAAACTTTTTTTTAATAGAGGGAAAATAAAATGGGCCTGGCAAGGCAGGATGGGGGAACTAAGGAGCGAACAATGAGTGTGAGAAGAAAGTGTTCTGAAATGGGCTGTGATGGTGATCCCACAAAGCTCTTAAAGTGATGGAATGATCACCTTGTACCCTGTGTGAAGCACACACCAATAGAACTACATAGCTATAAAAGTACTGCCTGTCATCATTCAAGGTGAAGAATGAACTAGCAAGTGCCTCTTGGAAATGAGTGCTGAGGACATCTTTGGTACAAGCTGTGAGGGAGGCACAAAAGGCCTAAAAGACTCCCGGCCCGATGAAGAGAGTGGACAGCCTGTCATTGCCAACACTTTCTCTGCGACTCTAAAGAAACCTCAACTCACAGTTGCTTGGATTCAAAAGTTGGAGGGAACCCAGAGCATTTGTGGAGTCTTGTGAGGACCTGGGTTCTCAGAGGCAGGGAGCCTGGGAACCAGGCTGCTCACGGCCCACAGAGGTCTGGCTGAAGGACTCCACGTCTGAAGGACTCTTGCTGCTCTTGATTTGCTTCCCTTTGGGGGTGGTTTTGGTGTCCCTGCTGTTGTGGATTTCTCCAGCAGAACAATCCAGTGGCTGGCATGGCTGCTGGGTTTCTTCATGGGGTCGTTGGCATGGTGATGGGCACCTCCAACCTCCCGAGTGTCTTCTGGCATGTCCCTGGCTGAGAGGTGGGGAGGTTTTCTTTATCGACTTTGATGCATGCCCAAACCCAATTGTGGCCACTAGTCACAACAGCTAGAGATAAGAAGGTATTTGGCTGGACCCAGTCTGAGTGCTGGACCCATTCCTGGAGTGATGGAAATGGGATAGCTCTTCTACGATAAGGAGCATGAATTTGGAACTATGAGACAAGTTACCACACAAGGAAATGGGTTAGAGGGAACTCAGGGACAGGTAGGAGGCGCTGTGAGAAGTGTGCAACAGATACCATCTCCAATCGAGGTTAGCGTCGGCCAATTCTCATACAAAGGAGACGTGGGCTTATCAACCAGCTCCTGTTTCTAGAAAACTTCACCATGAGAAGGGGGCATGTTTCACATTCAACAAGGAAGAACACCGAGAGAAAAACACTGTTCAGAGATAATTATATTTCATCAGAGACAGGATAGAATTGAAGAGGAGGGGGTGGGGGAGGCTTGCTTTAATCAGGAAGCGCTGAGGAGAATTTACACAGAGAGAGCCCGCATTTAGGATGACAACGAAACCTTGTTTGACCGAGGACGCAAGACTCCCATCCACCCGTTTATTCCTTCCTTCCTTCTTTCTGATCTCCTTCCTCCATTCAGCAAAGGCACAGCGATACGGTCTCAAGGGAAACACTATGAATAAGACAATGATTCCCAAATCTCAAGGACGTTAGGCAGCATGACTTGAGAAGCCAGCTATGCAAAGATTACTCCTGTTTCCCTGCCCCGGAGTTTTAATGTCACGTCGTACTGTTCTTCGTGCACAGATACAGCTACATCTCCCACCTGTGTATTCTTTGTAAGGAGGTCTAAACTCGCTGCCACGGAGTTGACCCTGCAGGACAAAGCAGAACTACTCTGTGGGTTCCCGAGGGGAGCAGAAAGCCTCACCTTTCTTCCTTGGAGGGCCACATGGCTTCGAGCTGCTGTCCTTGCAGTTAGAGGCACAACTTGTAACCCACTATGCCACCAGGGCCCCTAAGAGGATGTCAGAGGTTGGGAAATTGGGTTTTAACGTAAGACAAAAGCTCAACATCTCTGTCCTCCAGGGGGCACCATTAGACAGAGAACACCGACATCTCCAAATCCTGGTTTATGCAGCCAGCCTCTGCCTGTGCCAGGTCTCTGGGAATCTGGAAATTGAGAGGCCTTTGCTTTAGGGGGACTCCTGGGGAGAAACTCCCTGAGATTCATAAGTTATTATTATTAAAGAATGACCTATGTAAAGGGTACAAATCTGAGCTATAGAATTCAGTGAAATGTGACTTATGTCCACCCACGTAGGTAACCACTACCTATTGGCGATATTCAACATTTCCAGTCACCACTACCACCCCCCACCCCACCCCCAAAGTTTTTCTGATGGCACTTCCCAGATTTTAGCCGCTCTGTAGTCTCTCTCTCTCTCTCTCTCTCTCTCTCTTACCCACCCCCCCAAAGCCCCTTTCCGTGCCTGTTTCTTTGTCCTGTGTCCCTTTGCGCACCCTGCGTCTGTGAGAACCATTCGTGTGCATGTGTCCAGCAATGGTTACCCGTGTTCTTGCTGTGTGGCATCCTACACGGGGAACGTGACACAATGTACGTAGCCGTTCTCTTGCTGACCAACAGTTGAAGGGTTTCCAGTTTGGGGTTGTTATGACAGAAGCGACTGTGTCTCCAGATGAGCATATACACTGACAACTCTTGTTTGGTAACTACGGGTGTGAAAGAGGGAAGCATTTTCGCATTCTGGAAACTTCGCTCCCAGATGATGTTGTGGCTGAGTCCTCTCCAACTCACAGCCATTGGTCCATAACAGAACAAAACACAGCCCAGTCCTGCTCCCTCTTCATGGCCCACAGTATCCCTCCTCCCATTCTGCCAATGATGGAGGGGGAAAGACCTGTGCTCTCCACTCCCGCAAACAGAGGCGGTCCCTGGGAGCCACAGGTGGTCCCTGGGAGCCACAGAGCCCATCAAAGCCCGCAGTGACTGCCGGCGGGGAGTTTGGTTTGGTGTCCCACCACCACGGTCCTTTCCCTGCTTGCCTGCTGCCACACGTGGTGCCCTTTTCTGGTGACTGGTCTTCCAGGGAACATCCAAAGTGAGCTGAAGTCTCACCACCTGACTTCTAAGAATGCATTTCTTCTACTGCAGATTGGGTATTTGGGGAGTGTGTGATATTTTCCATCCCTCCACCACGCCACAGTTTGAAAGCATCCATTCATCTTCTGTCTTCCTTTGAGGCCCTTGAGATGACCGTGACGTGCACCAGGTCTGGTGCACCTCGGACAACTTTGCCCTCTCAAGGTGTGAGGGGGTCTTTTCACACCGACAGTGGGATAAGCACACTTTACCAGAAATTCAAATCAAGATGCCCGAGGGGAACAGGTATGACTCGGATTACATTTTTGTTGCTGCTTAAGCTGGAGGAAGAACCTCCCTTTGGGGGAAAACACTGAAGAATATTTATATAGAGCCCGTGGGGTTTTGTTTTACTTGGACAAGGCATTTTGTTCCCAACTGGGCACTTCTGACCTCACTCTGTTCAGCCCTTCCTGATCCAGGCCGTGTGCTGTAGATTAGTGGGATTCTAGATTTTGTCTTTTCAAGGGGCACATAGTATCCTTCACTGGTCATACCAGGATTTGATGTGGAAACCCCACTGAGCGAACTGGGCTTTACCTCAAACTCACCTGTTTGAGGTGATCTAAGGAATGCAACATACTCTCTTGGACTTACGGCTGAAACTCCCTAGTGTGAGAAGCAGCAGGTGATTACTATCCCAGGTTATGGAATTGGTGGTCATTGGACTTTGGTTCCGAGGTCTTGCTTTGATCAGGCCAATGAATTGTGGCCTAGGACTACAATAGATTTACTATTGTAATGCCCCTCTTGCTGTCTTATGACATATGTCAGTCTGGTAGGTAACGCTTTGCCTTGGTGAATGAGTATTACTGAACGTTTTGCCCTACCACCCACCTCCATTTTTTGTGTAAACAGTGTCCCGTCACCTAAGAGTTTAATTTGTACAAGTCAATAATTCATGTATTTTGGTCTGAAGCCAACCTATATTCATATAATTGCTTTTTGCCAACAATGTTTTAAATTCTATGCCATGGTTAAATTAATGACACTACCGTTCCCCTTGTGCCTCAGGGGAATGATTTATAATGTTCTCCATCATAAAATCATACTGATGTCTCTAAAATGAACCGAAGACATAAAAAATCTATAGATATATGAATGGATTTGAGGCCTTCACTTAAGTGCAGCCCCAATCTAATAGAAATTAGTTCTATGGCTTGGCCCTGCTTGATGCTTGTCCTCATGAAGAGATCGCTGAAGAAGAGAGATCGAGCAGAGGCCCTTTCTCTTTGGCCTTTCCCCTCGGCTAGAGCTGAATCTCCCATTGGCTTCATCAGTTTCCTGTTGTGTCGCCTGCTGATTCCAGGAGTCAGTGGACTACCTGCAGTAGATTCATTCAGCCAACTTTGGATTCATTCACCTCAGCCCCCACCAGCCTGAGCCTGCTCCCCATGCCCCTGCCTTCTTCATCCTACTTCTTGTTCATCAGCTTTCATAGCTACACATATTAGGAGAAGCCTGACTTGAACCAGACAGGACTTAACTACTTCATAACGATATAAGCCACATCTCTCTATCTCTTTCTATAAACACACACACACACACACACACACACACACACACACACATACACACACAAGGGTCACTGGTTTTGCTTCTTCAAAGAACCCAGCCTAACACAGTCTGTATATCTGTATCTATCTATCTCTAACTTTTCCCCCTAAGTTGAACAATACATAAAGTCACTATATCAAAAAGAGTTGCTTGACTCTCAGTCATTAAAGAGATAGCATATGATTACAAATCAGTGATGCTGAAGGAAAAAGTCCATGCTGCATTGAAGACGTTAGTGCAATACAAGGACTCAGAAATTGACAGAACTCCAATTGAAATGCTTTAGGAAGCTAAAAAGGCACCAGAAGCATTCACTTGTCTATGCCAAGAAATTCGGAAGACAGCTGCCTGGCCAACTGATGGGAGGAGATACATAAATATGCCCATTCCAACGAAAAGGGTTCTACAGAAATTATAGAACAGTATCATTAATATTGTTGTGTTGCCAGGTTCTGTGTAGTCAGTTCTGACCCAATTGACCCCATGTACAAGAGAACTAAGCAGCGCCTCGTATTAATATTACATGCAAGTAAGACTTGGCTGAAAATAAGTCAGCCTTGGTTGCAGCAGAACATCGGTAGGGAACTATCAGGAATCAAGCTGGATTCAGAAGAGGATGTGACACAAGAGATCTTATTGCTGATATTGGTTTGATCTTGGCTAAAAACAGAGAACACAGAAAGATGTCTACTTTTGCTTGTTCACTATGCAAAATCATTCAACTGTAAAATCACGGCAAACTATAGATAACATGGAGAAGAACATAATTTCAGAGCACAAAATGTTGCGTCTGCAGAACCTGTCCATGGACCAAGAGGTAGTTTAAGAAACAGAACACAGGAATACTTCACTGCTTGAGATCAGGAAAGGTGTGCGTCAATACTGTATCCTCTCGCTATACTGATTTGATCTGTATTCTGAGCAAATTCATGCCACGTGAAGAAGAACACGGACATCAGGATCGGAGGAAGGCTTAGATGACACTGTTTCATTTGCTGAGAGTGAGGAAGACTTGAAGCACATGCTGATGAAAATCAAGGACTGCAGGCTTCACTGCGGATTATAACACAGTGTCAAGAAAGCCAAAGTCCTCAGGACAGGACCGATAGGTAACATCATGATAAATGGATAAAAGCTTCAAGTTGTCAATGACTTCATCTTGCACAGATCCACAGTCAATGCTTATGGACCCTGCCGTTAAGAAATGACGTCATTGCATTGAGGAAATCCGCTGCACAAGACCCCTTTTCAAGTGTTGAAGAGCAAAGATATCACTTAGAAGATGATGGTGCCCCTAACAAAGCACGGTAATTTTAGTCACCCAGTACGCATGTGAAGAGGCGAATAAGGAAGGTCAGAGAATAACTGGTGCCTTTTCATTATGATGTTGGTGAAGACTATTGAAAATACTCTGAACTACCAGAAGAGCAAACAAATTTATTTTAGAAGACATCAACCAGAATGTTCCTTAGAAGTGACAATGTCAGTAGAAGGACAGTGAAAAAGAGGAAGATTGTCAAAGAGAGAGACTGACAGGGTGACTGCAACAAAGGGCTCCACCGTAATGACCACGGTGGAGATGACACAGCACATGGCAGTGCTTCATTGTGATGTGCAAACACCAAATTACAGAAGAAAATGGCCAGCAGTTCTTTAGAAACATGGGCTGGGTAGATGAACACCTGGGTAGCAAGGGATGAAATCCCCCTGACCTTGGATCATCGGAGAACATGCTCAGCCTTGTCAGCACTAAGAATAGAAATGAAAGCTCACTGAGATATCATTTCTCATCTAGCCGATTGACAAGAAATATTGTTGATTTTGACAGCAAATTCTGTAAACGAGGTTCTAAGGAAATGGACAATACAATGCTGGTTGGGATCCAAAATGATAGGCTGTCTATGGAAGAGAATTCAATAATATCTAGAAAAATAATATATGAATTGATTTTCCAACTGACTTACCCTTTTATAAGCATCTACCCCAAAGACAATGTGGCACAAACATGAGGCGATACATGTATAGGCTATCTTGTAGCATTCCTTCACAAAAGATTAACAACAACCCAGTTGTTGATCTGATGGGTCCTGGTTGGACAGTCAATGATAGTACAAAGGTACCCACTGGAGGGAGAAAAGGGGGGTGGCATATTTATATACCACTACTACATGGTTATATATGGACTATATTGATACGTGAACAAAGAAAGTGGAGAAAAGTAAAGTATAATGTCATATTTATCTGATAAAAGGGAGAGATGCAAACCCACACATACACATTACTTTTTACATAACTATAAATTCAGAAAAAGAGAACAGGGTGGAGAGAATTGTTATGAAAGGTAGGTTTCTCTGGCTATGTTTTGTCTGGTAAATTTGATTTTGAAACCAGATATATTTTACATAGTTATCAAACAAAATTAAATTTTAAGAGAATAAAAAAATCCCCCCAGATTGAGAATGAAATTAAACAAATGAATCTATGCTAAACTGGTGACATAACCCCACCTGGAAGGACTTTAAGTCTCAGCAATTGGACTATCTATTTACAGGAGGAAATGTCCTAAAAACAAAGAGAACCACCAAAACAATGACCACGAACTGATTTCAGTAATCATCTTGTGATCAGAGGGTTAGTGTTATTATTCTGGTGTATGTGGATTGTGAGATAAAGCAAAACTGTAATTACAGTAGTGACACTGAGAGTCAGGACTGGGGCACAGGAGACAGGAGGTACAGATGTGACGTTCAGAGTCTACACCCAAGGAACTACATGAAGATGGAGATTATCATTTAGTATCTCTGGGGTGGAAATGTAATTTCTCAACAGAGGGTCTGTGATGGTTAAAGTAAGGTCAACTAGACATAACTTTGGTGAAGGACCCAGCCTGTCAGACTGAAGCCTGATGACACATCCTCAGACATGTGGCCTTTGGAACGTCTTGGAAGTTCAAGGATGTACCCAAAAGAGAGAGGACTTGAGCAGAGCAGTCATTTTGCCCCTTCACCCTCTGTTGGATCTAGTCCTTCATTGGTTCATTGTTTTCGTGTTGTGTTGCCTGCTGATTCCAAGAGCCAGCTGATCTTTGATTTATTTGGCTGACTTCAGATTCATTTACCTATGGCCCCCTGGCTTATTTCTCCAGCTATAAGAGTCAGAGACACACTACCTTCGCCACTTTACTCACACACACACACACACACACAATTGTTGAGAATTGTCTACTTTGCACGTTTTATTCAGTGGCCATGTCAGACAAGCGGTGTCCTGATTGAAATTTCGCAATGATTTCTTTCATTAACTCAATTGTGGTTCTCACACTTTTCCTCTTAGCATGGCTGCTGGGATCATTCACTTGCTTTGAAATCGTGGTTATGATGTTTGATGCATATAAAACACAAAAGAAAGAAAGCATTACACAAAAGTTTTCATGTATTAGTACAAACACTGTATGTTATCTGAACTCGTGCAGGCCTTGGACTGAAGCATCACCCCTTTGGGTCTTGGATTCCAGTTCACCTCCAAGCAAAGTGACAAACCTTGAGCGGATCCTTTTCAAACTTGGCTGTTTGTGTAGTGGAAAGTTCCAGCTTGGAGCTGTTGGGCAACCAAGGTATCACTATCATGCCATAATTATCTATAATCTCATAACTATCTATTCTTCTCCCTCTAATTCCTCTCACCACATTCTATGTCATTTTGATTTCAAAAATAAGCTGTGCCTGAAACTATTGGAATCTGTCTTCTTTACTGAGTGCCGCTAAGATGGAAATACCACAAGTAGATGGCTTGTACAGACTTTTGTTATCCCACGGTTTAGGAGGCTAGAAGTACAAATCAAGTACAAAACACTAGTTTCAAGGGATGGCTTTCTCTCTTCCAACTCTCGGGCAGGGTTCTTGTCATCCATTTGCCCTTGAGTCTAGGACTTTCTCAGTACAGGGACCTCAGATCCAAAGGAGATGCTCCAATCCCGGTTCTTCTCTCTGGGTTGAAGGAGGTTCCCTTCACTTGTTTTAAATCCTACTCACTGGCTTTAATCCCTTTTACATCTTGAAAGAGATTGATTCAAAAAGGTAATCTTATCCTATAAATAGTATCCTGCCTCATTAACATAGCTGCCTCTAATATTGACTCATTAACATTAGACATGAAAATTTGTGGCCTGGAGGATCATTACATCAAATCACAAAATAGAAAATACTTGTTTAATCTGAGAATCATGGCCTAGTTAAATTTGCTTGTATGGGGGTGAGGGTGGGAAGTGGCCTAGTTAAATTTACACAGTGGGTCAGATTCATTGACAATGACTTCAACAATGACCTTGTTAGAATTCATGAGAATCTCCAAGTTCCTGTTTCTTAAATTTGTTTTTACTGCAATAAAGTATTTTTATGAAAAATATCCCCATTCTATTATTTTTAAGTGTGCAATTCAGTGACATTAATTGCATTCAGCATATTATACAGCCACCGTCACCCTCTCTTCCCAACAGTCTTTCATCACCCCAAAAGGAAATTTGGTATCTCGGAGTCCAGAAGTTTTTCATCTCGCTCATATGCTTTCCAAAGGACAGTTTGTAGGACTAAGAAATTGGCACTATTTGTGAAACAACAGCCAGTGCTAATATAAACACAGTGGAGCATACTTGCAAATAGCAGGACATAAAATAAACAGCTAAGCAAAGGATAAAGTATCTCTTTCTTTGGCTGCAATCCACACGTGGTCACTGCTCACCCTTGCTGTCAGTGCTTTCCTTTGCAAGAGGTGTGTTCCCTGATGAACAGCTCCCCTCCTGGCCAGCCATGCCTCAGCTGTGTTTGCAACCGCCTTTTCTCTTGAGGCTGCTAGTCCCAGGGGGTCAAAAACAGCATGAGAGTCACATTTATATTCCCACGACAGTGAGTTGCCCATGGCAAGCCCTAAGTAAATGACATGCTTCATACAAGCTACTTCCATTACACTTCACTTTTTGACATTTAGTTCTTGGCATATACTATTACACTATAACCTTTTAAAAATCTCTGGCATGTGGGATGCATTCTATCTTGATCGCCCTTTGATGTTTATTCACTGATGATTGTTGACCCTGCCCCAGGATGGGAAATTGGACAGACTTCTGAGTTCTCTTCTCGCTCTTAGGTGAAAGACGGGCCTGTTGGGATTGTAGCTTCACTGAGATGAGAAGGTGCAGTCCAATCCATTGGCCAGATGCTCCAATCTCTCTTCAGAGTCATGATTTCCTCCCCGCCTTCTGTGCCTTCTCTCCTGCTAACATCTGTGGCCACAGGCAGCTTGCTGTTAGGGGAGGTGAGTGGACTGGCTGGCTAAGTGAAAGGTTGGGGAGCGAAAAGCATTCAGCGGTGCATTGAGAAAAAGGCTTCCTGATCTCCTTTCACAACGTTTATAGCAAAAGACCACCCTATGGAGTGGTTCTACTTTCTCTGTGAACCATGGGGTCGCCACAAATCAACTCCATCTCGAGGGGATTGGGCGTGTGTGGTGTGGGTGTGGTCTCTTTTCCCAGCCACGACTGGTTCTGGGGTAGCCAGGGGTGAGGGTACACGACTCTCTCCACGTGGCTCTGTGTTCTCAAGGTCGTCCCTAACACAGGCCACAGCAGTTTTTGTAACCATGAGTTATCATCATCCCTTCTGGTCTCGGAAAAGTAAAGAACTCATTTCAAGCTCTCTCCCGCTCCCACCAAATCCCCCTCTCTAAGCTTAAGGTCAGGGAGACAAGGGTCACCCTTCTTCTTTCCCTTTTCATAGACTCCCTTGGACTGAGGGATTCTGCAGTGTGCTCTGACTCATTTCCTTCATACATTCCTCACAAGGGGATGGACACCATGCTGACTCGGGGTATCTTGTGTATATTACATGGACATTTCAATAACAATCTAATGCTATATCAAACTGTTGATTTTTTAAAATGTTATATCCTTTATTGTTGAATGTTCAAACTTTTGATTCTTATGAACATCTGATCTTCACAACAAGAAGATGAGTTTCTGGGTTAGAGGTTCAAGTCTTGTCAGAGGTACCTCGGAAGAAAGACTGGGTGATCTCCCTTTGAAAACATTGGCCACTGAAAACCCCCACAGAGCACCGTGCTCCTCGGACACACACGGGGTGTCTGTGAATTGGGCTTGGCTCCACAACAATCGGTCATTGAAGCTTTTACTTCTTTCTTGTCCACAGGGCTTGGCCCACTACAATGGACACTCTTGGATGCTTGTGGAAGATCTGTGAAGCAGGTGATGGGGCCTCCGTGTGCACCTCCCCAGGCCATCTCCTCATCTAGAGTGCCGAAACCCACATCACATTGTTGTTTCCAAAAAGGAGGGGTGGGGGTGGGGGCGAGGGTAATCTCCTTTTCATCGGGCTTGGTTTCAAATTTCAATTGTCCTTCTCTCAGATGGTCAAACTGTGCTACTCTTTCAAATTTGGTTGACTGTCTTTGCTTAGCAGTTTACCTTAAATTCAGGAAAAGAAGATGTCACAGCTATCTGAAATTTCCTCAAAGGAACTAATTCTCTAGACTATAAGCATAGATAAAATAATAGGCTTTGGTTCATCTGTAGGTGCTACTCACATGGGCACCATGTGAATCAAGACTCTTGATGCTGCAAGTAATAGACACATAAGCGGAACAAATTTATGCCAAAACAAGAATGAGCGGGGGGGGGGGGGGGAAAGGGGCGTACTTCAAGCGAGGCTGACGGGATCCCGGCTCAGCGCATGCCCCGAGCTCCCATCGCCCGGTGTTTGCCTCACTCTCTGTGGCTCCTTCCGCGGGCCACCACTTCAAGCACCACTCCAGAAGCCACCTTCCTCAGTAGCTCCAGAAGACAGTGCCTGGAGAAAGGACTCCAATTGGCTTTGTTCCAGTCAGGCAAGGAGCCAGGAAAACTAGGTGGCCTGAATACAGTGCGAGCACACCAGACCCTTGGGGCAAAGAAAACCACCAGACAACTGGAGTTATCGCTGCTGGCTGCCCCAGCTTTCCTGCCCTTTGCTCCCCTAATTCCATCTCCTCAAAGGGGCTTCTGTGTCGGCAAACGGTGGAGGTCCAGGGAAACGGGGAAAGGGTAGTGGAGCAGAGTCGTTGTCACTTGTCAATGTCCTGGCACAAAGGTGGTGAGATGGCTGAGCCCAGCGGAGACGTGCGCGCCAGAGAAGGCTGGGAGCCCACAGGAAGGGACGGAGGCCTGACCGCTGCGGTCCATCTGGCACGTGGAAGGAAGCCCTGGATCTGACAGCATGTCCTTAGGGATGAGTCACCGCGACAAAGGCTGTCCTGGCTGGGCCCAAAGAGCGGAGCAGATGGCGGCAGCAAGGAGCAGCCGGGGATGAGCCCTGACCCCCTTTCCTGTTGTTCTATATGCTTCTGGGACACATTCACATCTCCCAAGTCACTGTCGTGTTTTCAAAATAGAGAGGTGTCTAAGCGCTCAGACTACAAACTTGGAGAGATGTCTGCCCTTTTGAGGATTTCTACCATGAACTCTGCAAGTCATTATCAACCCGTCAGTCAACAGAAAGCTCTCTAGGACATTTCTGAGCTTGGATCTACATGTGAAGGGTGTGATCTTTGCTTTGTGACTTTGAGCCAGCAGGCTGCAAACTAGCCAGAAACAGAGTCTCCTGGAGAGGAGACAGAACATGAGGACGCCTGGCTCCTATCATGTGAGACCAAGGTGCACCTAGCCAGTGGTTCACCCCCACAAGCTGCTGTCCGGGAGAGAGATAAGGCGATCTGCTCCTGGCAGGATGTGCAGTCTGGGGCAGCCCTATCAAGGGTTCCTACCAGTTGGAATAGACTCAGTGGTAATGAGTTTGGGGTTTTTGTTTTATTCTCTCTGAGGACTATCAGCTACTGAGACTTTGCTGCTGACCTCAGTTCCCTCTTAGCTAGAAGGAGCCTCCACCACTTCCAGCCTCCCTCCAACGTTTGCACCCTAACTATTGAACTCACGCTGTCATTGATGATTCTGATTCTCCATGTCTTACTTGCAAGCCTTGCCATAACTACCTTGCCATAAATGGAATAAATTCATGCATGCCAAACATGAGCCTCGCTCTATTTAACTATCAAACATCAATCTTGCACAGCACCTGTCTTCAGAGCAGTCTCTCAGGATGACACTAGCAGCTCACAGAGCGGGCACCAGGGGAGGTGACCGGAACATTCTTCAGGGCCTCCAATTTAAAGAAAGCCCTGCTGGCACTGTTGGGAACACATTGGATTGCTAACCGAGAGGTCGGGAGTTTAAACCCACCAGCTCTTCCACAGGACAAAGATGAGGCTGTCTACGCTCATAAAAACTTACAGCCAGGCTGAGCCCTGGTGGCCTAGTGGGACTGTGGCCCACAGGGTTGGCAGTTCGAATCCAGCAGCAGCTCTCTGGGAGCAAGGCTGAGCTCCCTACTCCCACCAGGGCAGTGATGCCACAAAAAACAAACAAAAAACAAAACAACTTACAGCCTCAGAATCTTGGTTTAGGGTTCCTATTATGGCAAAGTAGGTTATGAGAGAAGCTGTTAGCTAGACAGCCAGCACTTAGAATCCATCAGTTGTTCAGTGGGAGAAGGGGAAGCTTTTTGACCCCATCAAGCTTTACAGCCTTGGAGATGGGTCACTGTGAGTTAGAATCCACTCTCTGGCAGTGGCCTCTGTGAGTTTCTTTTCAACTCTCTGATTGGCATATACTTTACATATCAGACAATTCAGTGGTTCAATCACATCAAGAAGAGTTATACAATCATCATCACAGCGAGTTTTAGAACATTTTCATCATCCTTGTATTCCCTAAGGAATTATCAATCCAGCTACTGGCTATAGAATTAATTGCCTATCTTGGATTTCATATACAGAAAAACATTAAAAAAACAAACAACCCCCTCCCCCCCAAAAAACTAACAAGAACAACAAAGCAAAAGAGATTTTTAAAACCTAATAGAAAAGAAAGCAGAAGATATTAAAAACTAGAACCAATTTAAAGGAATCTTCTGGTGACTTTTAAGCATTTCCTGGAGGAGTCCTGGTAGTGCAGGGGGGCAAGCACTGGACTGCTAAACAGAAAGTTGGATGAATTGAACCCATCAACCTACTGGGAGAAAATGGGGCTGTCTGCTTCGATAAAGATTTAAAGCCTTAAGAGCCTTGTGGGAGCAATTCTCCTTTGCCCTCTAAGGTGACTATGACCTTGTAAATAGCCCAATCACTGTGGGTGTTTGCTGTTATTGTTGCTGCTTAGTTTTTGTTAACACCACTTGTCAGTTGGTTATGCTTAGTGGTTTGTGCATTTATGTCATACTGGAAACTGTATTGTTATTTCTTCATTGGTATTTCAAATTGCAGCAGTCACCCAAAGTGAAGAGATTTCAACAAAGCTTCCAGATTAAGAAAGACTAGAGAGAATGTAGTCAACGAAAACTGCGTGGATGCTAGCAGAATATGCCCAGTCAAGTGCAGGAAGGTGGTTGCCCAGGGAAGGCCCCCTAAATGCTCCATGGCTGAAACAGAGATCTGTGTCTGCCAAAAATCCTGAGGATGGTGGAGGAGCACCAGAGTCACAGCCAACTTGACCGCAACGAACAACCACCACTAGAAAAAGATGAGTCTAATAAAACTGAGTGTGAAAAGATTCATCTTGAACCATGTAGCAGGAGTCTTCTTTTTGTCTCAAGCGTCAATGCGGCCAGCCTGGCACCTTTTACTTTCCTCCCTGGGAGAAGCCATGTCTCTCTCGCCTTCACCCAGAGTCCTTCAGCAAGCAACCTGTGTGGAAGGTTCAGTCGAGCGCAACGTGAAATCAAGCTTTTATTTGTGAGTGTGTTCCTTGACCGGTTCTGGTCGATTTCAGTAACGGTGTTCACTGTATGAATAAATAGCAAACAAAAGAAACTTAGACTTACAGTTTTTATTGGAAGTCAGAGTCTTCTGCAGTCTTCTGTAGCCCAACGTTCACATGCATGCCAAGCAGTCGAAAGTATCATGACTTGGATGGTGCACACCTTCGTCTTCAAAATGATAGCCTTCTTCTTCAACACTGTAAAGCGGTCTTGGACAGCAGATTTGTCCAGTGCAATGTGCTGTTTGATTTCTTGAATGCAGCGTCTGTGGTTTTTAAATCTGTGAATCAAAGCAAGATAAAATGTTTGACAACTTCAATGTTTTCTCTGTGTATTGTGATATTGCTATTGGTCCAATTGTGAGAATTTTGGTTTTCTTTTCAGTGAGATTGATTAAGCATGGTGAAAGGGTACAACTCTGATGTACATCTTTCCTGATTTTAAACCATGCAGTATTCTTTTGTTCAGTTCAAATGACTGTTCCTTGGTCCAAGTATAGATTCTTCATGAGCACAAGGGAGTATTCTGGAATTCCCATTTTCCTCGATGTTATCCATAGTTTTTATGATTTCACAGTTGAATGCTTTGTATAGTCAATATAATATAAATGAATATCTTTTTGGTATTATCTGCTTTCATCGAAGATCCATCTGACATTAGTATTGATATCCCTTATGCCATGTGTTAGTCCAGGTAGACTAGAGAATCAAATTCATAGACATGCACATGGATATAAGGGTAAGGTTTATGTACAAAAGGAATGGAACATTGAGAAAGCATCCCAACCCAGTCCAGTCCAGAGTTGTAAGTCTGATATTAGCCCCTATGCCCGATACCAGTCTATAAAGTCTTCTTCCGACTCACAAAGTCACAGGCTAATGGGTTCAGAGTCCCAGCGCTGGTGAGGGTTTCCCCATGGCTCCTCGCTTCCAGGGCTCACGGTCCATCAACAATATCCTGTGGTGGTAGAAGCAACTCAGCGCTGGCTGGGGGCTCCACGTGGCTTCTCCAGCTTCAGAGGTCTGGTTCCATCAGGGTAAGGTCATGTGACTTCTCCTCTGGCTTCTTCAGCTCCTCAGACTCTGCATCTTGTCTTGTCTGTAATTCATTGTCTCAGAGACTGACTCCCAACAACTGGGGAGATGGCCTCTCTTCTCCAGGAGGGAAATATCGCGAGATTTCCCAGATAACTGTGGTTGAATGATCTTCAGAAAAACTTAATTTGCACGTAGCATTAATTGTTTTATACCATGATTTCTGCTTTCTGATCACCTTTCTTGGCAATGGATACAAAATGAATCTCTTCCAGTCAGTTGACCCAAAGGCTGTCTTCCAGATTTCTTGGAATAGTTGCGTGTTCCCAGTGCTTCATTGGCTTGTTAGAACATTTCAATCGGTATCCCATTGATTGCTGGAGCCTTGTATTTTGCTAATGCGTTCAGTACAGCTTGAACTTCTTTCTGTCCCATTGGTTCTTGCTTATGTGCTACCTCTTGAAATGGTTGGGTGTCTACCAGGTCTTTTTGTTCCCGTAACTTTGTGGTTCTTCCCATCTTCTTTGATGTTACATACAGCAGTCAGTATTTTGTCCATGGAATCCTCCAAGATTGTATTTTCCATTCATTCTTTCAGCGGAAGATATGCTGAGCACATTCTAAAAGGAACATTGACACAGAATATTGAAAAAACCTTGAACTATCTGAAGAACAAACAAATCTGTCTTGGAAGAAGTGCAGCTGGAATGCTCATCTCTCATACCTCAGATATGCTATCACAAGAGACCAGTCCCTGGAGAAGGACAGCATGCTTAGTAAAGTGGAGGGAAAAGCAGTGAAAAAAGAGGAAGACTCTGGACAAGGTGCACTGACACAGTAGCACCACACTGGGCTCAAACAGAGAATGGCACAGAGGGGGGCAAGTTTCATTCTATTATATCTAAGTTCTCTGTGATTTGGAAACTACTGAATGGCACCTAACAACAAGTTAGGAACCATAGTTGTCACAAACGTTCCAGGTGTTTTCAACGGGCAAACCAAACCAGCCAGGAGTTCTTGACTTTTCATGAATGTTAGACTCATCTAGATGCGAATCACTCAGAAATTTGTTAGAAATTCAAGTTCTGGAATCCTGTGGGAAGATTGGGTAACTTAGCCTAAGCCTAAGATCCTCAGTTCAAAACCGATAGAAGCTAATGGGAGAAAAAAATAGGCTTTCTACCCCTGTAAAGATTTGCAATAATAATGATGATGATGATTTACAATGTTGGAAACCCACAGGGACAGTCCTACTTTGCCCTCTGGGGCGCCATGAGTCAGAATGGACTCTTTGGTAGTGAGTTTGGTTTGGCTACTCAGATCTACAGAATCAGGCAAGGTGGATGAGACCCAATAATCTGTGTTCAGAAAAATCCGACAGGCTATTCTGATGCATGCAAAGGTTTATTTGAGTGAGAGATTCCGATTTTCCTGTCTGAGTTAGAATCATAAAGCCTTGAATTTGGAGAGCTGCTCGGGTAATTCTAATGAGTACAGCAGCCAAGAGCCATTGGCCTCCGAGGCTCCTTGATGTCATCAGCACCCTCTCGGCTTCTCTAGCATAGTTTTGCCCTCAGGATTTGCATTCCCTTCGGTGCTTTCTGTGATCGTGTTTTAATGAAGCTAAAGGGAAATAATAACTTGCTTTCAGGAAAATGCCACACTCAGCCCCCATCGTTTCCCCAGAGAGTGGTTTCCTTTGCTTGGGTTTGAGTTTCCATACTCTTCATCTCGCTCTGAACTCCCACAGTGGAACACAATCCCCACAAATGTCAAATTAAAATTGTCCTAAGCTTGGCCCAGGACAAAGCCTTTTTTTGTACTCGATATAATTCACTTCTCCTGAGCATTTCCTTTATTCCTGATAAAATGTGTAGGCGACGTTCTCACTAGATTTAAAGAGATTCTGACCTGTTCTGAGCAAGCATTTATCAACCCAGCTGTCAATCGAGAGTCGAATGACTTCTAATCAAATGTTATCCTTAAGGATTATCTCTATATTCTCTTATCTAAGAAGAGGAGCCCTGGTGGTACAGTGGGGTAGCGGTTCCAAACCACCAGCCTCTCTGATTGAGAAAGAGAAGGCTTTCTGCTCCTGTGAAGATGCACAGCCTCAGACCCAGGGGCAGTTCTGCTTTTCCCTACAGGGTTGCTGGGATTCAGAATCAACTTGAGTGAGTGAGTGTGTTCATGACTAAAGAGCTCTATGGCACATACACGGTGACTGCCAGAACCTCTTAGAACAAGAGTGCTATGCCATTTTGACATGTGCTCTTGCTTCCAATTGTATGCGATGGAAAACAAGGCAGAAATGCAAGCAGTTGTATAAGAGGGTTCCAAAAGGCTTGGGGAGAAATTGCATGATCTCATGATTAGTTTTTCCATGAACTTTTTGAAGCCCACCTGTGCTCAGCTGGGTTGTTTCGAAAAACAAAGCCAGTGACATTTCATCTGTGTGTAAGAAGGAACTTTACACCAAGAAGTCATCCTGTGTCAAGAAGGCATCCCAGCTCAGTCCAACTCTGGTCCTTAAGTCCATCGCTCGCTGGCTCCCTCTTCAGACTCGTGTGGCTGCAGGCGGGTGATATGGAAAGGGGAAGTTGGATGCTGGGAGATGGCAGGCCAGTAGGTGCAGAGTTTCATGGATAGCAAGGTTGAAGGAAACATACCAGGGCCCCCACAGCTCTCAGGGTCAGGCAACCTACAAGGGAACCCCACTGGAACTGACGCAGAGTAACAGCAAGGATGGAAGTGAAGGACAAGAGAAAGGGGAGGAAGTTCCCACTCCCTCACTTACAAGAAGGCCACACCCCAAGGAGGTATCATTGTGCTGTGTCACCTGATGGACAGGTTGGACTCGACCTCTTCTTAAGTGCAAGTTTATATACAATCAAACTACCACCGCACCCCATAAATGATAGTGTCCCCTATGGGACTCGTGTCCTTTCAGGTCATTTCCTATTCCTTCACAGCAAGAACATAGGGCTTCCATTTGATAGGTATTGGACACTGAGCTAATGGCTCCAAGAGCCATGGGAAACAAAGACATCCAGGAGCGGAAAGAGTGAAAAAGGAGATTCTCAATACTCAGAAAGAGGGGAGTGGCAGGGGCCAATGGGTACAGCAATGAAAAGCCGCCAGGTGCACTCGCTGCTCTGTGGAGGTGGGCTTCAAGGTGGCCTAGGGGTGTTCATGTGGGGGGCTTGGTGAAAATCTCTCTGTCTCAGTCTAGGAGCCAAATGCTGCCAGCCTTTGAAAAGGCCACTGGGCACTGGACATCTTAGTTAAGGCTCAAGGGTCCAGGCTCATCCTTAAATCTTTCAGCTGATTACACATTCCATCTCTCCTGAAGGGCTCTGCCAGTGGCTGAGTATCTCAGCGCGCTGGTCAGTGGAGGCTAAAAGTCTATGGTACTTGATTTAGAAAAATAAACAAGATTGTCCTGCATCCAAGTGCTTAATGTCCACACATACACACACTAGCATCAGCCCTCCATTTGGTGGAGGTAGTGGAATTGAGTCAGCAAATGAGCCCTAGACAAATGGTTGGTAGTTTGAAACACCCACAGGCACCTCTGAAGACATGCCTGGTGATGTTTCCAAAAGCTCAGGGAAGCAGTTCTATTTGGCACACATGGGATCACCATGAGTGAGAACCAACCAGGTAACAAATGAAAACAAACTCCTCACTACTTTTTTTTTTTTCAATACAGAAAACAAAACTTGTGGAAAATTTCTTGTGCTGGTTAATGTCATGTCAACTTGGTTAGGTCATGAGTCTGGTGGGTGTGGAAGATATTACGTAAACATCCTTTATTTTGTGATCAGATGTGAGTAGCCAATCAGTTGAAAGGCATTTCCTTTGTGGGTGTGGTCTGTAACCAATATACAAAAGAGTTTCAAAAATATTTGTAGAAAAATTCCATTATCTTTCAAGTCCACCTTAATACAGAATTTTGAATGCATACCTTCAACAAAGTGCAGTCTCTGTGTGTGTGTGTCTCCCTCTTCTCTCTCTTTCTCTCTCCTCTGTTCAATCCTATATTCTTCTTGAATGCACGTGACCTTTAGTCCTTGAGACATGAGCCAGTAGCCCACAGCCTACTGCCTGGCCTGCAGAGTTTGAGTTTGTCAGTCCCCCTACCATTTGGCTGACACCGATTTAGGGCTTGCCAGCTTCCTCATTTATTTCCAATAAGTCTCTCTCATATACTTATATATATATATATATATACTTCATTAGTTTTACTCCTCCAGAAAACCCAATCTAAAGCACTTTTTCTTGCCAATGCTACAGTCTGTCACTGGCTTAGTGGAAGTAAGCACTCATCAGTAAGAATGCCGAACAGGTTCACTTTAAAAAAGAACAGATCTTCAGCTCTTTACAAACACTGAACTGCCTGGACACTATTTAGTTCTGTGTGGGCATCTCACTGTGGTCAAGAGAATTGCTGAAGCCGGACACTTTCCGAGTGGTCCCAGGGTCTCTGTGGGAGTGCCAGGGTCAATGTAGGGGCCAAGATGTCTTGGGGGAATCTTTTCTTCAATAACATCAGCTCTGTTCTTTGAAAAAGAAAAAGACCATCATTAACCCAACAATAACCCAGACTGGCATCAAATGTATTCCCATTCGTTACGACAGAGTAGAACTCTCCGTTAGTGTTTCCAAGATAGCACTCTCTATGAAAGTAGGCTGCCATCTGTCCCCACCAGACAGACTGGTGGGATTGTATCATCCAACATTTTCGTTCCGCCACTGAACATGCCAACCACAGAACAATACTATTAAAAGCCCCTTTAAACAAATACTATTGAAATGTCATTTACACAGCGTCACGTTTTCCATTTGAAGCAGGTACTCCGCTGTGTTTTGACACAGGTAGACATGGCCACTCCTTCCATCGAGATAAAGGACTGTTTTCACTCCCCAATGTTCTCTTGGCCGCTTTGCAATCTCCTCCTGCCTCAGGCAACCACTGATCCACTTTCTGCCGCAACAGATTGCTGCTGCCTGTTCTAAATCTTCACTTACTTGAAGCCATCCAGACAGCACGATTTTGTGTCTGTCTTCTTTCACGCCACAGCGTTAGTCTGCTACTGAGCCATGGCTTGCCTGTATCCGTAGTTCATTCTAGTTTATTGGTATCTTGTATGCCGTGGCCTGGGATCGACCACCACGGGTTATTCGTCCAGTATGGATGGGCACTGGGATGTGTCCAGGCTTTGTCCTTTATGAATAAAGCAAAGCAGACCTGTTTCAAATGTGTTACCTATTTGGAATGATATGTCAGTTCAGTAGAAAACATCTAAATGAGATGAGGGCAGGAAAGAAGGAATATAGAAGTGATTGGAGCCAGAAATCAGACTTTAATTTAAGCTCGGCTCTGCTTCTCAATGACATCAGCCTAAGTAAATGACCAAACTCATTTTGCTTCGTTTCCCTTGTTTGGAAAGTGAAGATACGACCACACAGGGCTATTGAGAAGATCAGATTCAAGGAGGTTGATTGTATAGGAAAGAGGAATAGTAGTACTCAAAAAAATAAAGCTGCATTTCCCTCCCACCCCCCCTGCCTGGGAAAGAGAAATGCCAGCACAGACGCTCTGGCCCTGTTTAGCTCAGCAGACCAGATGTACATGAGTAATTTTCCATCCACATCACTGAGGACTGTCTGTCAGCTTGGGAGATGTAGGCCAAGTGTGCAGTGTCTGGTTTAAGCAGTGGTCCCTGGACTTGGGGCCATTTCTAACTATGACCTAAAGATCGCTTTTAGAATTAATGAACTATTCAGAGTTCCCAAGGATGCTGCACTGTCTTTAGCTTTGCAGGGGAGGTCAGGGAAGATGAAGAGTCTTGACAAGTTTGCTGTTGGGTTAGTAATGGAAAGTCCTACCAGTTAACCTGAGACGGAGAGGAGGAGCTTGTGGTCCTGGACAGACAATCGCTTGGTCTGAGCCTGCGCTGCCATGCCTGAAGCACTGCCAGGTATCACCGTGCAAGAGTCATGGAAAAGGAGATGCTGAAACACGCAGTCACTTGGGAAACAACCACTTTCCGCACTGAGAAGAACAAAAGAGCTTAGCAAGGTCTTGTCTAATCCAATGAGGACGGATAGGCCTGGGCCAGTCTTGTGACAGCTGTCTCTATCAGAGCCTTAGTGAAAATCTCTTCACCTTCTTGGGGGGAAGCGGGTTGAGGAGGAGGGGCAATGAGGGTGCTCACTTTCTTCATCTGTCATGGAGAGGTTGGACCAAGGCTGCTTCCAGCTCTGACATCCTATAATTTTGAGATACTGATTAATCCAAGGCTGTTTGGGGGCTGGGAACTCGGTTCCCTAACCATGCTTTTGATGGTCATCAAGCCCCGTATAAAAGCAATGGTTGCAAATGTTTACACTGTGAGGCAAAAGACAAAGGTGATGAAGCTGAAAGGGTGGGGAGGAAGCATGATGAGCTCCACTTGTGAACGATGGCGATATTTCAGTAAGGCATCTTGGGGGCGACATGGTTAAGCCCTTGAGGCTAACAGCAAGGAAGGTGGTTCAACTTGACTACTCCAAAGGAGGAAAGACCTGGAGCGCTCCTTCCTTCCAGAAAGGTTTGCCTGGGACCCTCGATGCCGCCAACAGACCCTGGCCTAGGTCGCCACGATGAGTCAGCATTGACTTGATGGCCCACAGCCGCAGTGCATGTCCCCGGTCAAGGTGAGGCCTTGCCTACACATTCTTTGTCTTCATCCAAGTTTAAAAAGCAAATGAGTCTCCCTTCAAAAATGGACAGTTTTTCATGACACTGGTTCCAATCCCCACAGCCTAACGGCACTCCTCACACTTCCTCCCTGAGTTCTATTTTCTGTCAGTCTGCGCTCCTGTTTTAGCCTCGGCAGTAAATTCAATGCCAGGCCCTGGGAGGTGTCTAAGAGCCATCATCTCAAGGGTTCCACCAGTCTCTATCTGTTCTTTCTTTTATCACCACTGGAGTTCTGTTTGGGGGCAAATTGTGCCCAGCGAGTCTCTTCTGCCGTATTATACTGAGGAGTGTGCTCCCTCGCGGAAATCGGGTTCACTCTGGGCACCTGCATACTGTTTGGCTAGAAGTGGATCCCAGGCATGAGGATCAGTTCCAGGCATAGAGGGCAGTTATGGGCCAGTTTCTACCAGATCTTGCAAGTCTGTCCTGTTTTTTTCTTCAAGATTTTCAATTTTTTTCTACTTCTTTTTCTTTCCTCCTACTCCACTCAGGACCTTCTTCTGTGGCTAGGCACACATTAGTTCTGGTCTCCAGGGAGTAGAGGCCATGGTTCACAGGGTCCACTTGACTCCAATTCACCACCTTCCAGTTGATTCTGACTCCGAGCTCCCCTGCAGGACAGAGTAGAACTATCTGGTGGGTTTCTGCAGGACCTGCTAGGGGGCTTCAAAAAGTTGATGGAGAACTTTACTTTCTTTTGATTGCATTTTTTTTTAACAAACCCAATTTTGAACCCCCTTGTATTTTCTTAGTGGCATCTGGGATACAAAGCTACAGCTTAGAAGGAAAAGACAGCAGAAGGAGAGCTGAAGGGCATCTCAAGCCTGTGACCACAGAAATTTATTGAGTGCCTCCTAGTGCAAATACCCATCCATCTCGCCAACCAAAATTTTATTTAGTGTATATTACTTGATTTGTATGAAAGTTTGCAGAGAAAATTGCTTTTCCATAAAGAAATTTATCTACATTTTGAGTCATGACATGGACAGCAATTTCCCACAATATAACATCACTCTTCCCTTCCTCCCTGTGTTTACCAGTTTGTTCTTCTTTCCTGCCATCTGGTTTCATCCCTGGGCAAGCACTCTCCTTTGGTTCTTGCATGGTTGATGGTTCTGAGACATGCATCCTGCCCTGGGGGTAGTATTCACCTTATAGACCTGCCTATCCTCATCTAAAAGTTGAGCCATGGGCACAAGTTCAATTCCAGGCCCTGATGGTGTCTAAGAGCCATAGTCTCAAGGACTCTACCAGTTTCTATCTTTCCAGTAAATCTGGTCTTTCTTTTTGTTATTTTTAGTTTAGTTCAACATGTTCCTCCCACTTTATCCAGGCTCTCCCAAGGGGTCCCTTTCTGAGTGGCCATAAGAGATAGGCAGGTGCATCTCATTCTTCTGATCCCAGGGTCATGAGGTCTATGGTTCCTCCATGTTCTCACTCTACCGTGAACATGTAGAGACCTCTAGTTGAATCCTAGATGGTTGTTCACATTTTAAGACCTCAGTAACTTTGCATCAAAGTAGGATTTAGGCCATTGTCTTGGTGACCATTCACCTTGGTGTCCCTGGAGACCAAGATCCTGAGCCCCCAAACCTAGTAACCCATTTCTTAAGTTGTTGTAAGAACTTTTTACTTATCTTATTATTACTCTGTCCCTGCCATGATATTTTGGGTTTTTTTTATTGTTTCCATTGGGTTCCCCTGTTTGTGAAGCACAGAAGAAGCAAGTGTAGAGAGATAATAACTGATGCAATAGTTTATCAAGGATGTGGGGAGGGGTAGGGGCAAAGGGAGGATGAGAGGGTTGGGGGATTAAACAATGAATATGGGAGAGGGAGAGAGCACTAGACTAATTGTGATTATGTATGTAATATGACCCATTTTTAAAGTGGTTTGACCATAGAGGTATATGATATGTAAACACTAGCTCAAGAAAACCACACACACACACACACACACACACACACACACAAGGAACAAAACCTGACCAATGGTTACCACAGGTGAGTGGAAAAGAGTTGTTGCATTAGGGGCATTGAGTTTATGTGAATGGTGGGAAAACAATTTGGAAAAGGATATAAATAATAGTTGTACAACACAACAAGTATAATCAATGACACTGAAGTATATAAGTGAAATTTGCGGAATTGGAGAATTTTATGTTTGTATATTTTTGCAACAGTTACCAATAACAATAATAGTAATAATAATTGCATGAATAACAATAACTACAAAGAAGAATTTATTCTAGAATTGGATATGGTGACTACTGGACAACTCTTCTTGATATGATTGAATTATTGAATGGTATGATATGTGAATGAAGTGCTAGTTAAACTGAAGTCTTTATAACTTTGTCCCCAACCACCCCTGTATGCATGATTAGTCATGCCTATAGTGCTGTGCTGCAGAAAAGACTTCAGCCAAGTTTCCAAACTAAGACAAACTAGGAGAAAGACCTGACCATTTACTTCTGAAAATCAACCAGTGAGACCCGTGGAGGTCGCAGCACTCTAATTTCCCAGTGCTCAGTGGAAGGCACAGGACCCCCAGCATATAGCTTTCCTGGGCACAGGGTTGCCACCAGCCGGTCACAAGAAGAATCAAAGAGCGGGCTGAGCCCCGGTGGCATAGTGGTTGAGTGCGGGACAGCGGCCCATTGGCTTGGCAGTTCAAATCCAGCAGCAGCTCTCCTGTAGTAAGGCTGGGTAGCTCCCACGACCACCAGAGGGCAGTGATACTCCCCCCCCCCAAAAAAAAGAAAAAGAATCAAAGAGCAAGAAGACACAGACTTGCTTTCCTTCATCTATAAGTTTCACTTAGATCAAACAAGAAGGATATGCTGCAGGATGGAGCAAGATGAATTCTATAAGAAAAAAAAGTAAACTGTCTTTGGGACCTCTGAGGAGGCAGGGATAACTGGGGACACCAGAAGAGACGGCAGGAAGGAAGTGACATGTAAACCAGGCTTGAAAGGAAGGGTGGGATTGGGCTGTAGGATGAGAGTGGGGAGGATCTTCAGAGAGAGGAAGGAGTGGCAGAAACTCTCGTGATGGAGGAGAGCCCGCTGGAGTCTCTCTGAGTCCTGGCGAGAGGTTTGGTTTGAATGTGAGCTCAGTGAGGGGTAAGAGAACTAAAGTCCAAATGGACTGTGGTGATAGATGTGCTGTAGTGCCGGGTGCTGAAGTCATCTTCCTAATTTGGGACGGCACCTCTCTACTGCTTTGAGCTGGTCTGGGTCATCTTCTTAGTCTGGCCCTGAGGATTTGCCTGGCTCTGCTGGATGGAACAGTCTGGAACTTGAGATAGGACGGAGATGACTTGCTACTTCTGAATTCGAAGTTTGGCAGAGCCTGGAGGGAGTGAAGCTGAGAGGGGAAGGTTACAAAGGTGTGAGGTTGCTCTTTAGAGAGACACCAAGTGACAGGTCCCAGAAAGAAGATGGTGTAGCTAAAGCTGGAGAAGTAACTGCTCATTCTGCCCAGAAACAAATCATCAGGGGGGAGAGATGATGAGGTGGGGGGTTGGGGGAGGGAGGGCACAGCAGTGGTTCTGGGGCCTTTATGATTAAACCTCACACATTCCATCAAGTTCAGCAGAACACAGAGCTCTGGTCCCGGGGAGAAGGATCAGGCTCAGCTTTGGGACCTCAGTCTTTTCATCTGTCAAGTGGGAGTTCGCTGGGAAAATCAATGAGTTAAGATGAGTGAGAGTTGCCATTCATTGACACTGAATGGATACCGACTCGTGCTGACCGTGGGGTGGACAGTAAAGCGATGTGTGTTCCTCGGTCGTATGACGGCTGTGGATTTCCAGAAGTAGAGAGTTGGGCCTGTCTTCTCAGATGCATCTGGTGAGGTTAGAGCCACCAAACCTTTTGGCTACGAGTCAAATGCTCACTGACCCTTTGGGTGCTTAATTTGTATGACTTAACCACCAACTGACCCCTAAAAACAGGCTTCATTCATTCATGGACCCTGTCCTCTATGAAATCAAGTCATGAATTCAATTACCTTATAAGATTAGCAAAACACAGTCAGCCTGTCCTCTCTGCTCCCCAGCCCCTCACCCCCAACTGCCTCAAATTGTTGGCCTAGGGTTGAATTGTACTGAAATATCCAGAAACCAGTCAGGTGGCACAGATATAAAAGAAGGGAAACTTGTGCTTGAAGATCAGAGTGAAGCTCATTCTGAAGCGAGACCTTTAGGCTTCTGGGTCCTCTCCATAACCTCCTATGCTATGCTCCAAGGGCTCTTTTCCTCGTTCCACACAACATTGTGCCCTTTCAACAATTTTCTTGCCATGACATGGTGAGAAAAGGGAGAGGTGCGGTCACGATGAGCTGATGTTTGCACAGGCCTTTGAAAGTCTTGGCTGGAACATGCTACACAAACACAGCATATTATTTCTAAGCTGCTGCTTAAAGCAGGGAGAGCCAGGCCAGAGCCACCTCCTAAGGTTCTGGGGGCAGCAGCGGGGTGCAGGTCAGGGGAACAGGAAATAACCAACCACTTCCCAGAGCTCTTAGGAGAGCGGAGCCATGGGGGGGCTGAGGGCTGAGGCTTTGAAGCCCGTCTCCAAGGCCAGGCCAGGCCATGATGGGCAAGGCTTGCAGGACGTGAACGGGATTCTAGCAGCGCACGCACTCCTGCTTGGTCCCCTGTGGCCTATACACTTCCTGAAGAGACTTGCGAAGAGCCCATCTGGACGGGCGCTTCAGGGAAAACCAGGACCTCCATCGCCAGGCCCCATGCTGATGCTGAGTAAGAGCTGACCAAGAGTCCCAGAGCCAGAGTTGGTTACCTTTGCTCTGCAAAGCGAAAGACAAGGGCCACATCCCAGACTGCCCATCTCTAGGTCAACGATCACCAACACTCATGCCCCAAACCTGCTGCCACTGAGCGAGGTCAGAGCCTAGGCAAGAGGAGAACGGCATTCTGCCGGGTGTCTGGCGGCTGTGAGCTCTTGGAAGCAGATCAGCAGGCCTTTTTTTTCGAGGTGTTAACCATTGTGTTAGACAGGGTTCTCTAGAAAAGCAAAACCAGGACACCAATAATTCTATCTATATCTTTATATAGATAGAAAGATATCTAACTTAAGAAATAAGTAGTTAAGTAATGTGTAAAGCAATACAAATTGCTCAGTGCAACTCACTTGCGTGAGACAGCTAGTAGACTGGCAGTCCTTCAAGTCTTGAAGGTCGCTGGATAGTCCTCTGTAGAGCAATTCAGACTATCTGGCCACAGGCAGCAAACAGCACGGCAGGTCACCAATAGTCAGCCCGATGACAGAGTCCAATAGTTCCCAGCCCCAGAGAGGTATATTCCAGTAGTGTGGCGAAGTACAGCTTGAAGGAACCTCAACTCACAGCAGTACAGTCCTTGGATTAGGTGTCCCACAGGCAGTGTAGCTTGCAAATCAGGCACAGGACAAGCAAGGCAGCGAGCTGATCTGAAGATCCATAAGCAAGAGAGAGAAAGGAGAGGCTCACTGAGCCATTTCTATCTCCGCCCTTCAATTACTGTCAGATGTGTTCATTGGTCATATTGGTACAAAAAACCTACCTATCATAACCACCAACACTGTGTTCATGGTCTTGTAAAACATTTTAAAGGATTTATATGGAGACTGGGGAAGACCTACCTACCTCCTAAACCAACATATTACACCCCAAATTGTGCTTTCTATGTCTGCATACCTCTCAATAAAAAGTTTGAGATTTTGCCGTAAACAGAGAGAGAGCACGCAAGAGGGAGATTGAGAGAAAGAGAGACAGATATATCTAAATTAAAGGCTGGACAATGGAGGCTTTTCTCTTGCTAATCCTTTTGGGAATCACTTTAGAAATATTCAAAATGAATTTACTCCAATTCTCCAGACATTTATTGAGGATCCACTACATACAGAATACCAGACGAAGCACAGAAGATTTCAGTGATG
>PVJH01017951.1:0-46496 GCA_004026705.1 Nesogale talazaci
TACAAATAACAGCATCAACAACTTCATTTATGTGCCTTTTCCATCATCTTTTCCCAAATTCAAAGGAAGCAGGAGACTGCTCAAAATGATGTAAGTGAAAAACAATCCTCCTAAATGTCAATATTTCACAATTTCTCCCTCAAGACAGACTAGAAATGAAATATTTTGCACTGGTTACTGATATAGCTAGGCTGAGAGGTGGTATACTCAACCCAGGTCAGATCCAATGTTCTTAAGACCATTCTAATTCTTAGAAAGTGTCAGAATAGACCTACACCATAGGATGTCCAAGGTGGTAGAGTTTTTGGAAACAGACCACTTGCTTTTCTCCAGAGAGACTCATGGCTTTGTACCATCAACCTTATGTTTGGCAGCTAGACACTTAACTACCGTGCCACCAGGCACCCTAAGATGGTGCTATACCGAACCCAAACCAAATCCAGATCTGTCTAGCTAGCCCATAGTTAATATCACATGTAATTTCATATGTATATAGACTTTTCTCAATGTATTTATGATTATTACATATATGCCATATTATATATATGATATACTACATACCCTCACATGTTGAATTTCTTTCACTTGGAGTTCTGCATAAACAATAGTTTTAAAAACACAACTACTGATTTTTTTTTTCCTGAACAATTTGTATCTGACAGTAACAAATACCCTGGTTGTGTGAGATGAAAATAATGCTTGCTGTGAGGTTAGGTTTACATGTCAAAGGGGTTATGTTATGAGTCTCAGAGATTTGGGTCGTTGTATAATGACTTTGTAATCAGATGGGGCCAACCTCCATTTTTGTAAAACTCCAGCATGTACAGCAACTGATCTTTGAACTTAACCTTCTTAATAAGTGAAGAAAAGTGTATAAACACAACATATACCCAACAATATATGCATGAGATTATATTTCTATGTGTTGTTGTTATTAGGTTGTAAAATTGCTTCCAACTCAAAGTGGTTCTCTAGACAGCAATATAACACAGTATCTGGTCTTGCACCATCCTTCCAATTGTCATTATATTGGAGTCCATTGCTGTAGCTCTTGTGACAACCCATCACATTAGATGTCTTGATCCTTTTACTGACCTCCTGTTTTACCAAGCACCATATCCTTTGCCAGGGACAAGTTACGAGCTGGGCCGCTAGTCACTGTAAGTTCAGCAGTTTGACATTACCAGCTGTTCTGCTAGTGAAACTCCTGTAAAGAGTTCCAGCCTCGGAAATTCACGGGGGCAATTCTACCTTGTCCTAGAAGGCTGCTAGGAATCAGTATCTCCCCTCCCCACTCAGTAGCTGTGCTGGGTTTTTCTTTTGAGTCTCTCTTGACAATATATCGAAATTATATAAATTAAATAAAGACTTGTCATCTTAGATAAGTTTAATTCAAAGGGATCCATCCTTCTCTCATCTTGCTTAGCTAGTTTCCAGCTTTCATACACACATGAGTGATGGACAGTCGTATCGTTTGGCTCAGGTGTAACTGAGTCCTCAGATCGGCATCCTTGCTCTTCAGCACCTTAAAGAGGCCTTGCACAGCAGATTGACCCCATGCAGCCCACATCAAAATCTCATTGCCATTGAATCGACGTGGATTCCTATGACCTCGTAGGACAGGATAGAACTGTCTCTATGAGTTTCCAAAAATGTTAGCTCTTTATGTGATTAAGAAGTCCCTTCTTTGTCTCACAGAGCCACTGGTCGTTTTGAACTGCCGACCTCACAGTTAACAGGTACAGCTCCTGAGTACTCTGCTCTCAGGACTCCGACTGCAAAATGTCATTTCATGTCTTAATTGGCTGCTTCCCAGAGTGTGGACTATGGTTCCAGGTAGAATGAAATCCTAGAAAACTTCCATTTTTTTCTTCACTTATCATGATGTTGTCTATTGTTCTCTTTTTTATTATGAGGGTTTTCTTGTTTTCTTTACCCTGATTAAGTTGTCATCCAAACTTCAGGTGCAGTCTCGCATTTTAATCAGTGAGTAATGTCTTCTCTTTCAGGAAGTGCCGTTGTCATCTGCACACATAAGATTGTCGAAGTGATGCGCCTTCCTCTAATCCTGATGCTGTGTTGTTCTTCACAGAATCCAGCTTCTCAGATTATTTGCCTACCATTTAGAGTGAGTAAATGTGATGGGAAAAAAATGCAACCCTGGCACACACTTTTCCTGACTTTCACACGTGTTGACACACATGTTCAAATGACTGTCTCTTGGTCTATGTACAAGTTTCAAATATGTACAATGAACTGTTTTGAAATCCCATTCTTTGTAATACTATTCATAGTTCGGTTTGGTTTTCCCTCTCAGTGCCTTTGCAGAGTCAATGAAGCATGAGTAAACATCTTTTGGGAAATCTTTGCTCTCATCCAACATTCATCTGACATTAGCAAGGCTGTTCTTTGTTTTGGTTCTCTTCTGAATCACTCTTGAATTTCTGGCAGCTCCCTGATGCTACATTTCATAGGATGCTAATTTTGATGTAATATTAATGGTATCTTCAATAATAACCACATCCTTCTGGTCACCTTTCTTTAGGAGAGACACAGATGTTGATCTCTTCTAGACAGTTAAGAAACCCTGGTAGCGCTTCCAGTTTTCTGAGATTCATACTCTATCCATTTCATGGTCTGATTATTAGTGGATGATTGTAGTTTTTTCTTATTTTGAGTCCTGTCTCATTATACAAGTCAAAGTCTCAAAAGTGTTCTTTTACCCATATTACTTAGGCTGGCTCTCTTTTGAGGAGGCAGGTCAGTTGTATGTTGAGTAACTCCCAACTGTGAGGAACTTATATACCAGCACAGTATCAGATGTCCCATTGCTATTCATAAGACTTAGCCCATTACTTGCCTGCACTTAGAACTTCAATAATATTCCCCAACAGAATGGAGAATGTGTATACACACCACATTCACAGACATTGTGTTAGTCTGGGTAGACTAGAGAAACAAATTCATAGACACACTCATATGTGCATAAGAAAGAGGTTTATATGCAAGAGCAATTGTATATTGAGGAAAACATCCCAGCCCAGTCTAGAGCAAGTCCAATATTAGCCCATATGTCTGATATCAATCTCTAATTTTCTCTTCAGAATCACCAAACACATGTAATGATGGCAAATGCAGGAAGATCACAGGCCAGAGGGTGGGAAGTCTTGTGGTTCCAGTGGCATTGTAAGCATTTCTTTGCCAGCAGGGGCCTCCACATGGCTTCTCCGGTTCTACAGATCTGGAGCCTTCAGTTTCTCTCCATGTGTTTCTTCTCCACAGGGATGCCTTGCAGGGAGTGAGCTTAGAGAGAGTGTTTCCCACCTCCAAGGAGGAATACTGGAGTTCCCAAAATTCTCAGGAGAAGACCATGCCCACACAGAGGTCTCATTGACTATGACCTGATTGACAGGTTGGACTCCACCCCCTCACTCTTAATCTTCTCATATTGACAAATGATTATATGCACTATCACATAAGTCATCCTCTATTTTGTGATTAGATGTGGTCATCCTCCATTTTTACAAAACATCAGATTCATAAACTGGTCTTAGGAATTTAGCTCTGTTGATAAATGATGAGAATATAATTTTTGTGCAAAGGTAGATGCTACATATTCGTATATAATATATATAAGACAAATATATAACATCTACCTTTGAACAAAAATTGTGTGCATATATGTGTGTGTGTCAATTACATGTGTAGTGCCACACAGGTTCTCTCTGTGTCAAGATGCCTCTCAGTCCCATGCTTCTCTGGCTCCTCCTTAACTCCTGACTCTCATCCATTTCAACCTACAATGTTCTCCCTTATAGCTTCATGGAAACCAGGCCTGTCACAATTCTTAAGGTCCTCATCATCAATGGGACTTTGCATCTGTCCTTTTGCTTGCTTTTCCTGCTTTTTCTGACTTCACAGTTAACCTAATTTCTCACTGATTGCTGAGACTTGGATTTTTCAACTTGCCTGACCTCTTCATGTGTTCTGGCATTCCACTGTTTTCTGGCTCGCTTGTTTTTTTAGTCCCGTGGCCTTTCTATGATATGACAAATTGATTGTAGGTAATTTCATAATGGGTCATTATAACACACAGGAGGAAAGTCAAGGAATGATGAATAAAAACACCTGTCCTTTATGCTCTTTAATCTTAAGTATCAAGGCAAGAGTGTGTCTTGATTTTGGTTTTCCACAGTTGCTAATTCTTTGTTTCCCTTTCTTATCAAAGCACTAGTCCTGTCCTTCCCAAGTCAATGACCCAAACCAACAACTTATCTCTACGTGCTCTCTATCCGTTGGTTTTATACACTAGCCAAATATCAGAGAGGCAGCTTAGAATTGCAAACATAAAGTCACGAGATCACTGTAACTCACAATCACTTCCAGATAAAGATGCTTTAATAAATTCATAGTTTATCTGCTTGGAAACGCAGATCGTGTTAGTCTGTGTCTTACATCGTCAATGTGTTCTTTCAGTCATGCTAAAAGCCAAATTTGGTTTGAATGCAAGCTATGCTGTACTTAAACTTCAGAATCATGAAACCAACTTTCACAAGATCTAAACATGGGCATGGATTTGGGATAGGCTTCCTTCAATTAACTCCTGATGTGGTGCTATCTAAAATTATCATAAAGACCCTGCAGACATTTGCTTTGGTCATTTTTCAGGAACTGACTTCTGGCATCAAAAAGACATTCCAATTAAGAAACCCAAGTCCAAATTCTCCTTAGAAGTAAAGATGGCAAGACTTCAGCCTGCTTACTTTGGACATGGCTTCAGGAAGTCCAATTACTAGTAAAGAACATCATGTTTGGCAAAGTAGATGGTCCATGAAATGAGGAAAGGGACTGACACAAGGGCTTCATCAATGGACTCAAACACACCAATGATCACGGAGAAAGCACAGGACCAGAATGTGTCTCAGTGGGTTCTCCATAGCACTCCAGGGGAACTACCAGTAACAATAACACATTTCATACACAGCTCTCCTGTAACACTCTCAGACTTTGTTGCAGATCATGAGACATGGTCCAGTCCAAGCTCATGCTCCTTTAGAATACAGAACACAAATTAGGCTCTTTTGGTTAGAAGGTACTCTGGCAAGTTTTCTTTGCTGTGCTTTCTCATATTTTAGATTGGGTGGATGATATTCTACTGGCTTGAAGTTAAGTCTAAATCTTTTTCTGTACTAAAATGACTAGATATTGATACAGGGACCAGCAGTTACCAAGAGGAAAACAGAAGGCAAAATGGTCCTGATTCGCCATTAAAATTCATTTCTTTTTATTTTTAAACATTATGCAGTCCCAGTGACTTTTTTTCTCACTGTGTCAAATAATACAAAAGGAAAACTCTTGTGGTCATTAAAAATGTGACCATAAGGACTCAAAGAGAAAGAAAATGTTTCGAAACTGATGAAGGCAACACATGTACAAATGCGCATGACACAATGGATGTATGCAATAAGAACTGGACTAGGCTCCACTAAAATGATTTTTAAAAGAATATACTTAAAATAATTATAAAAAAAGAGTGTGGTCATGCTTCATAAAGCAGAGGGTCTGTGAAGAGGCGAGCGGACACAAAAGTTGCCGCAATGGGTCGAGCATAACACGATTGTGAGGACAGAACAGGACTGGGCGCATTTCACTCTGTGATATGTAGGATCATGATCAATCATGCCCCACTCCGCCCAATAGGGCCCACGCAGATCACCTGGGTACAGTCTGCCTGCTCTTTACTCACCAATCTCTCTTCTCTGGGTCTCTATTTTCTCATCTCTAATGTGGGGAGACTCCCAATGCCTATTTTTTGTGGGTGTGAAGATTAACCGAGTTCACACATAACGTTTAGGGCAGACGATGGCAGATGCTAAGCATTCTATAGACACATTGCTGTGTATAGGTAACCTTAGGGCTATTTTGTATTTATGTGTAAATATAAAATACAAATTATAGGCTATACAAAAGGCATTTTGAACTTTAATCCAAAGGTGGACTAATTAATTTGTTTTGGTCCCGGGTAATATGGAATTATCTATGCCCCCATTGCCAGTGAGTTGCTTCCGACTCCGAGCAGTGCTGTGGGATCACTCTATACCATAGAGTTTCTGAGGCTGTAAGCTATATGGAAAAAAAAAAAAGCTATATGGAAACAACCTGCCTCATCTCTCTCCTGCAAAGTGGCTGGTGCCTTTAAAGTGTCCACCTTTTCAGTTTGCGGCCAGCTTCACTTAATCCACTGCAGCACTAGGGCGCCTTCATTTAGACAGTGACTGCAAATTACCTCCACATGGGTCAGACACAATGGACTGGATTAAAGTGGAATATAATGCTTCTCCTGGTATACAGCTGAAGCTTGGCATGTGTGTGGGGTGACATTATTGGGGTTCTAGCACTTGGAGAGTTGGGAAGAAAACAAATGCACCCACAGAAATAAAAGCAATACAGATGGCGTTTGTCAGCAGTTAGCAGTGTCTCCAGGGTCCTATGACTTTATGCGGGTCACCTCAAAGGACACCTTCACCGGTCCTTGAGTACAGTCAGCGTCTCAAATATGGATTTCATGAAGCCAGCCTCTGCAAAGGGACATTTCAGGGAGAGACTGTTTGGGGCTGAGATTATTGACTAAAACACCGGTCTTTGGGGAAACACATCTGGGAAAGGCCCTGATTCATAAAATTAGAGAAACCACACTCTGCCTATTTATTATTTTAAAGTCTACCCTGGAGGAGAAGCAACTCAAAGAGGACTTGTTTCGATTAAATAAAATTCTAGTTTGTTAATTGGGGGCCTTTGGAAACAATCATAGACTTGATGGTTCTGCTTTAGCAACTTTGTTCTTTTTCCTTATTTCTTTTCTCTCTCTCTCTCTCTCTCTCTCTCTCTCTCTCTCTCTCTCTCCTTTTACTATTTTTCCCATCTGCTTTACCAACCACCTATATTTTGAATTGCTCAATGATGAAATAAAAAAAAATGACTGAAGATGTGTTTTCCCCTATATCACAGGACGTTTTTCTACAGAAAATACAGCTATGATTGCTTTTTTCAAGTGAATTTGGTACTGAGTGTACTGAGGTTATGAGTATTATATCACGTAAATGTTTTATAAATAAATGCTGGATAGTGATTTTAAAACTTACTTTTCAAGTAGAAGAAAGAAAACTGGCCTCTTTAATATCATAAAGCATTGTGATAACTTTGATTAAAGCTCTGGACTCTGAATTCAGACAAAGATCTTCCTCTTTAACAGCATCATGTAGCTTAAACACCTAAAAGAAAAATATTCCCTTTTCATTGGAAGCATACCATCCTCTGTGCTTGGCCCTCCTCAGATGTCAAACCAGCTTTCTGTTCTTCCTCTTGGAGCTAGCTAATCTCTAGACTTTGAACAAAACATGCTGTATTTCCGTTCCACAGTCTTTTCAACCATGAAACAATTACATCTGCTATCTATTTTATATTTTAAAAGTAAAGGTTGCAAATTGCTTTGAACCTTTTGAGTTTAAATAATACCCTAAATACATAATTGCTATCATAGAACATCTGAACACAAAGAGACAGCCAGGTTCCACGGCGCTTATGGCTCATTTATCCAACATCTGTGTGTTCTTATAGTTTGTGTACATTATCCTTCATTCCTTTTTCACAAAAAGAATCGTTTGCAATCTCTGTGTATATCTCAACGTGTGTTCCTCTGTATGGCCTTCTTTTCACTTTGATAGAGTCTTTCAATAGCACAAACAGTAAAGTGCTCAACGACCAGTTGAAAGATTGAAAGCTCGATCCCACTCCGTGATGCCTCAGAAGTCAAGTCCAAGGATTGTCTACAGAGGGTCACAACCTTGAAAATCCTGTGGGGTAGGTATCCCCTGAACATATGGTCCATGGTGAGCTGGGATTGGCTCAACAATAATAGCCATCCCTCTTCTGAGGTTGGGAGAATATGAGCACTCAAAGATTTGGGGAGCAACCACTAAGTGCTCAGCTGCTGCTAACAGAAAGATGGTAGTTCAAGTTCACTCAGTGTCTCTGTAAGAGAAAGGCCTGGACTCTCTGTCAAGGTGGCAGCCTAGAAAACACTGTGAGGCAGATTGAAGTTGTCCCGTGAAGTGACTCTGAATCAAACATTGACTGAAGAGCACACACAGGTTTGCACAGGCAAGCTTTGGAGACAATCAGACCAAGTGCAGTACAATGAGGTCACCCTAGAAAGGATAAAAGCAAGATGGGGCTATTTGGACGTAAAACACAATGGAGTGTGCAAGGTAAAATGTCTATCTTCGTTTCCCATACAAATTGTCCCATTAAAATCACTTTAAAGATGAGATGCTATGGCTGAAATGAAGTCCTCACTGTGAATGTGAAGAAGCTCTGAGTTGCCTGCCCTGGACACAAATCAACTTATACCAAGAGATGACACTTGGAAAACCTCTGAAGGCAAGCAGTGAACTAAATCTCCTCGAGAATGGGGCCAGGTCTTTGAGAGGCTGAAGGAGGTTCTTGGAGTCACATTCTGGACAACACGCAGAGTTGGCGTTTAAACCAAGGACTTTCTAGGATCAAAGCCCCAGGATCGTTCCGCTCATTATTCTCAACAGGCACTCCGCCCTAGTACTGAGCACCTCGGCTGCCTCCTCTGATCCCAGAGTCTAACAGTCCTGGCGCACAGGCATCCGCAGCGAAGTACTTACCCCTGATTAATGGTGCAGAAGGAGCCCCAGCGCCTCTGTGGTTCAGCTCACAGCTGCTAACTGAAAGGTTGGCAGCTCCAACGACCAGCCACTCTACAGGGAAAGACACCGCCATCTGTTTCCATAAAGATTGATAGAGCAGTTTTCCTCTGTCTATAAGGTCTCTCCAGGTGGGAAATGGCTCAATAATAATGGGCTTGGGGCTTTTTCCAGTGGTGCAGATGAGGGGGTCAACCAACTTTCCAAACGGGAGAGCCAATCCTATCCATCACAACAATTTAAAAGTTATTCAAGAGCCATAAACTTGTTTTTACCAACAAATGAAATCACCATTATCTGAATAAAATACTTTAAAGTTTTCAAATTATGTCAGAGCCACATAAGGTTTCAAAGCCACAGTCTGCCAACCCCTGGTCCAGATCATTCATGGTTGTATTAGATCATGGGTCCTCAAACTTTTAAAACAGGGGGCCAGTTCACTGTTCCTCAGGCCGTTGGAGGGTCAGACTTTAGTTATAAAAAAACCCAACTATGAATGAATTCACTGTGGGCCCTGGATGCATCGGCGGCTAAGCAGGACAGCAGCAGAGGCAAAAACACCCAGTGGGCCAGGTAAAGATCCTCGGTGGGCCACATGTGGCCCATGGACCATAGTTTGAGCACCCCTGTTAAGCTGTGAGCCTTTACCTGCTCTATATCCCACTGAGAAGGAGACAAGCTGGGAAAATGGTTATGTGTTGGGCTTCAAGGTGCACAGTTCAAAACCACCAATTGTTCCTCTGGAGAAAGACAAGGCTTACTACACCCTTAAAGAGTTAGGGTCTCAGAAACTCACAGGGCCTGCTCTTGGAAGTCTTTACAGGATAGTTACAAGCTAACATTGCCTCCGTGGCAGTGAGTTTGGTTTGGGATTTTATTCCCCACTAAACTCCCAGCATCTTGCATGACACAGAATAGGCACTGAGAAGATGTTTGATTAATTTGGGGATGAACAACATCGAGTCCACAAGGTCTTCTCATTCTTAACTATGTGCTGTTGCCCATTTTCAAGGTGACACATATTGAGAAAATGGCCTTGTACAGTATTTTAAAATTTCTTAGAGGTGCTACAACTATGCTTTTACTAAATACATTTCTATCTGCGATCCACCCTTCTATTTCTACAATGTGTGTCTCCTGAAAGACCTACTAACTCCCAAGGGTGGGACTGCATGCTACAGCCACAGACTAAGGCTGAGAACACTGAATTCCCATGGATTTCCAAGTCCTCCAGATGCCAGCTTGTTCACAGAATACCATTTCTTTTCATCAGGGTCTAGATGTATGAGATCTTGCTGAAGGCTGCACGGATTTGAACGTTGGGCTCTTTTATTTGCTGACATAACTCATTTCAAAGGGAACATTTCCCACATCAGTCTGCGGCTTTGAGTCCTGGATGTTATCTCAGGACGAACATATAGAGTATAAATACCATCTCCAACGTGATGTGACACAGCAGGGGGAGGAGAAGGAGGATGCTGTGATAGATAGAGCCTCTCCTAGGGCCGGGACATGAAATGAAACCTTTCAGAATTCCAAGTTCAGAGCCAGCTTTGCTTATCCCTGGAGAGTTACGGAGGTGCCTTTTCTTGTATGGATGCTGCCTCCTACATCCTTTCAGGACAGCATGTACCACTTCTGATGAAACGTAAGCAAGCCGTGATTTTCCAGTTATCTGGGGGAAGCCGTGATGAATGCACACCTCTCATCATCAGACCAGAAGCTGCCGTTAATGGGTGACTGGCTTGTTCTCCGTCCTCTCCCCCACAGCCTAGGATTGAGATGCTGTGTATGTATTCAATGAATGGCTCTGCCCTCATCAGTAGAGACCGTGGATGGTTCATGCACTCAGCTGCTAAACAAATGCCTGGCGGTTCTAGTCGACACCAGAAGCCTGTCTCTTTGAAATGGCTGGAGGATCTCTTACAACGGGCAGTGAAACTGCAATGATGACTAGAAAGTGGCTCCCGATGCCCCCACCCTAACAAGCGGCACCCCTGGACATGTGCCATACCTGCCATCCCTGAGATGCACCTTTGATCCACCCACCCAGGGGTCTATCAGAAGAAAGGTTCTGAAAATCAGCCTTTGAAAACCCTAAGAAACACACTTCTACCCTCACACACCTGGGGTCAGCATACATGGGAGTTATCTTGACAGAAAGTGTTTGGTGCCTGCTCACGGCGGTTGGGTTTTTTCCCCCTAAGGGATAGGGTGCGTGGGTGGGGGAGCGGGGAATTCCAAAGCAATAGCGCTAACTTTGGTACAAACATAATTCTGAACCGATAGCCTTAGAATCACTGCCAGGGAATCAGAATGTCTAGGCACCGTAGCCCAGCCTTCCTGAGATCCTGCTGGGGCGAGGGGGGAGTGGGGAGAGGGGGGTGGAGGGAGTGGTCCTTTGGCACACTAACGTTTGAAAACCCCCTGGGATCCAGTTCTGTAACTTGATAGCAAAGTATATCTCAAGAGAAGATTTTCATTTTTTTAATCAGTGATTTCAAGCCCCAAATGCGATTTTGGTACCAATGTATTATAAAGGCAGTTGCAACCAGGGAAAGACAAGGTCTCCCTCAATGCTGATTGCATTGTGGGCTCCTTTCACCATGTGCTTCTGTTCATTTATTTTACTTTAAAATAGACTGAGTCCTGAAAGCGAAAAAAAAATCCCACTTGAGATTCTGGAGTTCTCAGTCTTTGGGGACAGATATGCAATTCTTCACATCCTTCGAGCAGCACCTGAGACAAATGGTTGGAATCCAAGTGTGTAAATTTGATGTGAAAAGCGCACCCCTAATTAATCATCTTGTTCCCAGCTGGAACATTCTCTCCAAGTTGCTGCAAGCATGACTGACAGACCATCCTCACCTGGTTTCCAGGCAGAGAAGAGCCCTATAAATGGCCCACTAATTTTGTCTCGATGCTTCTTTTCCTAATTCAGAGCATTTGTTTATTTTTGTCAGCCAGTGAACTAGACATTTCACAGTCAGGTATCTGTCATGGGCAAACGTTCCCTCATATCGTTAGACATCTGGAGAGGAGAGATGGGTTTCATTTATTGAATTTAAATTATACAGGGTGGTGGCGGTTCCACCAAGACAAGGAGTCATGCTACTTCTCATTCCTGCTCCCAGAAATGCTGGTCCATAGCCAAACCAAGTTAAGTAACACCTTGTTCCCACTTGCGAGCAGTGAATTTCCAGCAAGGACAGCTTTTTACGGAGAGTAAATGTGATTCCTTGTTCCAGTCCCATCTAACTCTTGTACTATATTTCAAGAGCATGTGTGCTGTTTGGTAAAAGTGGTTTTCAACCCTTAGACTTTCCTTTAGTTAAAGACACAACCAAGTTTTATCCTTTCTTTTCAAATCGTCAATGAAGCTATGGGTTCCTATTGCATGGGAGAAAACTCTGTGCTTTAATAAATTCTTTATTTTATAGTAACATGTTGTTTTGTATTTCAAAAGTAGTGACAAGGGGGTGGGAAGAGAACCTCAAAGTCAAGTTCTTCCAAATATCTTTTGAACATAGGGTAGGCTAAAATGTTGGCATTTATCCCACTTTCAAAAAGCAATGTAACAGTTTGTAAAAGGCATAGTTCTCAACTAGGTCCTGCCACTATCTTGTCATGTCCAGTTGGCATTTCTGCGAGTCTTTCTTGATGCTACCTTTCAGAAGACCATGAAGAGTGTTCCTCATACTGGAGTCCCATGGGGCTTTGAATGAGGCATTTTTTTTCCAGAAACTCTGAGGATAGATGTGGCAGTAACAGAATTACTATCAACTTGCAAAGGAATGGAGTCTAGGCCTATCAATCCAATGAAGCCTCTGGGTGGACATGACCTTCTACTAGGGATACACAGACTCTCTGTGTGTCAACTCTCTGTGAGAGATTCCTGTTGACAAGTCACATGACGCTATGCTGATGCAGCCAGAGCTCTGGAACTGGAGGAGTCACATGGAGACTCACGCCAGCACTGAGGTGCTTTCACTGCACTGGATCCACCAAACTTTCCACCCATTGGCCTGTGATCTTCCAGAATTAGGTGCCAGTGCATGTATTGTGTGAGTCAGAAGAGGAATTATAGACTAGTATCAGACCTATGGACTTTATCTGGACTGAGCTGGGATAGCTTTTTTTTTAATTTAAAAAATTTTTTAAATCATTTTAGTGGGGGCTCATACTAGTTTTACCACAATCCATCCATCCATCCGTTGTTTCAAGCACATTTGTACATATGTTGCCATCCTCCTTTTCAAAGCATTTTCTTTTTTGATCCCTGGGTATCAGCTCCTCATTTTTTTCCCTCCCTCCTTCCTTTTCCCTCCCTCATGAACCCTTGATAATTTACAAAGATAAATTATTATTTTTATTACTATTATTATTTTTTAATGTCTGGCACTGTCTGATTCTCCCCCCACCCCTTGTCTGCTGTCTATCTGGGAGGGGATTGTAAATAGATCATTGCGATTGGTTCCTCCTTTCTTCCCCCATCTTCTCCTTCTCCTCCTGGTATGGCTGCTCTCATTATTGGTTCCAGGGAATTTATCTGCCCTATATTCCACGTGTTTCTGGTTCTTATCTATACCCATGTACATGCTCTGATCTAGCCAGATTTGAAAGGTTGAATTAGGATCATGATAGTACAAAGGAGGAAGATTTAAAGAACCAGAGGAAAGCTGTGTGTTCTGTCAGTGCTGAACTGCACCCTGACTGATTTGTCTTCTCCCTATGACCTGTCTATAAGGAAATGTCCCATTGCTTAGAGATTGGCTTTGGGCCTCCACACCACACTCTCCCAACCCCATTCACATTACAATTTTTGCTCTAGGTCTTTGGTGCCTGATACCTGATCCCAATGACATCTCATGATCACACAGACTGGTGTGCCTCTTCTACAGGGGCTTTGCTGTTTCTCAGCTAGATGGCTGCTTATTTATATTCAAAACATTTAAGACTCTAGACACTGTAATACTGGGCACCATCAGCTTTCTTCACTACATTTTTCTTATGCACCTGCTTTGTCTTCAGCAATCGTGTCAGGAAGGTGAGCATCTCAGAATGCCGGATTATTAGAACAAAGTGTTCTTGTGTTCAGGGAGCACTCAAGTATAGGCCCAATGTCTATCTGCTTCCTTAATATTAACCAATAAATATATGTGCATAGATATATTTCCCCATCATAATATATAAATATATATATGCCTGTATTTAGATCTCTATAAATGCCCTTCACCTCCTAGTTCGTTCCTCTATTTCATTTTACTTTCTCCTTGTCCCACTATCATGTTCAGCCTTTATTTGGGTTTCAGTAATTCCTCTCAGTAACATTGCCCTTGATCAAGTCCTCCTAAATCTCCTACCCTCTCCTCACCATCAATTTTCAATCACTAGTTGTTCCCTTGTCTCTGGATTTGTTAACATCCACTTCTTTTCCTCCTTCTCCTCCTCCCCCTCTCCCATGTGCCCCCAGAACTGTCATCCCATTGTTCACTCTTCCATCTTGATCTATCTATCTCCTCCAGATAGACACACAGTGACAACAACATGCAAACACAAGACTGAGCACAACAGAGGAAAAACAGAAAATAAAGCAATAGCTACAATAGCAACAACTAAAAGACAATAACAAAAAAAGAAAAACCTATACACACTTCAAGGTCTATTGATTGTTCTTTACATGTACTTTCCAGTAGAGTCTAATGGGGAACCACACCCTGGACCCACAGTCTTTTTTTTGGGGGGGGGGTGTCCCCTGGGAACTTTATTGCTCTGCTACCCTTGATGCTCTGTTGCATGCCCCCAGAGTCTCACCTTGGTCTAGTGGGATCAGCATGGGCACAAGTCCCACCATGTGTCTCCATTGCTAGCCCCCATGGTGCTATCAGTCAGTGAGGAATGTTGTGCTTCATAGTGGGACCAGTCCTATGGTCCTCTCTGTGCATTGGCTGCTCTGAGTTGGAACTTTTGTCCTTAGGGCTTGGTGAGCCCGGATATGCTTCCCTCATTTTTTTAAAATAATTTTATTGGGGGCTCTTACAGCTATTATAACATTTACTACAACATTTACTATCAAGCACATTTGCACACATGCTGCCACATACATTTCCAAACATTTTCCACTTGAGCCCTTGTTACAAGCTCCTCTTTAAAAAAAAAAAAAAAGCTCCTCTTCCCCCCCCCTTTTTTTTAATGAATCATCCCTCCACCCCCCTCATTTGCTCCTGTGTGCTCTGATCAGACACGACCTTCTCCCTGAGCTGTAGCTTCAGTGCTGTCTTCTGAAGTCAATTCTTCTGGGGTTAGTGGGGACTATCCACTTAGTTGGTGATGGGGCCAGCCCCTCAGGGAACTGGGCTGTTTTCTTAATGCACAATTGCTCTTTGATATAAAGTTCTCTCTTACACACATATGAGTGTCTCCTTGGAGTCTCTTTCTAGTCTACCTGGACTAGCACAATAGGAAAGGCAGCATCCACTCACATCTCCTTTCGGAGAGTGTGGAGAAGGTCCTTGTTCATTTCTGCCATCCTGTCAGGTGTCAAACCTAGCAAAGGAGTTTTCCTAAATAAAGACTTTGTCTATCATGACTACACTAAAGGAACAAGCTGTCACAATGGATTTCCCAAATAACAGGTGGTTTTAAACTGAGGAACTACCTAAACATGACTAGTGAATCCAATGTAGAATAAATGGAAGGATTGGATCAAGTGCCCACTTACTTTTTGAAAGATCGAGGGGAAAACAGCAGTGCTCCTAAATGTGGAAGAAAAATGCTCATATCCACATCTAAAGAATATAGTACATGTCTCTTGTGACTTTAGATTCAAAGATAAAGAAATAAATTGAAGACATGGGTGTGATGACAGAGCCAAAGAGGTACTTCACAGTTGTGCACACACCAAAGCCAGCTGAGCCTCTCCTGGTGACGTGCCACCGCTGCCAAGCATGCACTTTCCTGCTGCCTTCAGCTGCCAGAATCTGTTTCCTGATTTCCTGACCAGATCTCAATCCTTGGTGGCAATTTGCTAGATGAGTAGCAAATTGTTTGGGGTCCCCAAATTGTTTCGGAACCAGATTAACTCCATTTGCAAAGGACTGAAATGCCTCCACATGCTGTGCCATCCTCCTTAACCTTTCCAGGTTGGAGCCTCTCTTGGCAGCCATTGTGTCAATTCATCTCAACGAGGGTCCACCTCATGTTTGCTGCCCCTCCCCTTTAGCAAGCATGATATCATCCTCTGATGATGTGCCTAAGGATGAAAAACAAAGTCTTGCCACTCTCATTTCTTTCCTTTTTTTGTGGGCATCATTGCCCCCTGGTGGGAGCATTCTCATTTCCAATGAGCATTCTAGTTGTACTTCTTCCAAGACCGATGGATTGGTAGCCCCTGGTATATTTAACTTCGTCACCAATGGCCTGATTCAAATGCATCAATTCTCCTTTTGTCATTTTCATGCATTGTCTAGCTTTCACATATAGCTTATAGCATTGAAAATACCATGACTGGGATTAGATACGCTTTGTTCTCAAAGTGATATCTCTAGAGGGGTCTTTAGCAGCGAATTTGTGCCAGGTAATATGTTGTGGGGTTCTTGACTGCTGTTTCCATAGCTTTTGACTGTGAATTCAAGTAAAATGCGATTTCAACAAAGTCAGTAGTTCCTCATTTATCCGGATTTTGTTTATTGTTTGAGGTTTTCTTCTTCTTTATGGTGAGGTGCAATCCATACTAAAGGATTTAGTCTTTGATCTTCATCAGTAAGTGCATTAAGTCCTCTTCATTTTAGCAAGCGAAGTTGTGTCATCTGCAGAATATAGATTGCCTTCCTCCAATCCCAGTGTGTTTTTAATATAGCTCATCTCCTTGGATTATTTACTCAGCACACAAATGGAGTAAATAAGGTGACAGGATACAACCCTGACACACCCTCGACCTGATTTTAAACCATGCAGTCTCCCCTGGTCCTGGTTGAACAACTGCCTCTATTTCCTGGGTACTTCTTGAAAATGCAAAATCTGGGGCCCACCAAAGATCTCTTAAATCAGAAATTCTGGGAGTGGGTCTTAGCCAACAGTGTTTAAATGAATGCTCATGATGCTAATAGCCTTGGGGCCTCAGGGAGCCCAATGTCCCCTTCATACAGCCACTTAAGATGTTCCTGGGTGGCACACATTTTTAAGAGCTCAGTCACTAATTGTAGGATCACACCTCTAACCCTATGAAGTAGAGTTGTACCCTATGAGTTGGAATCAACTCCAAGGCAACTAACAAGAACAGTGCATCACATATCCACTTCAGTGTTCTATGCTAGTATTATTATGAACATGGCTCAACAATAGACCACTATCTTCCCCTTAAAAGCTGTACTTTCTCTTGTGCCACCTATGTCATGAGTGTCACTCCCAAACATTTCTTTGTTCAAGCCAAAGACCTAGGAATGGGATACAAAGTGAGGGTACCTGCTGTGGAATACCATGTACAAAAGCTGTGAACTGCAGCTATAGACGGCAACATGGATGGATCTCAGAAATACCGTGGTGAGTGTGCAAGTTAACATGCCTGATACATAATACCATTTATGTAATATAGAATTCATTAAATGATAAATACAACCCTTTATCTTTCTGAAAGTTACATTCAAAACCTGGTTCATAGTCTAAGTACATTAAAGAAGGGGGTACTTGAGGTAAGAGGGGAGAAATGAAGTAGGGGTGGAGGCAAAGGAGAAATAGCAATGTAAGCAAAATAAGAGAAGGAGCGTGCCAGCGCTTTGACAACAGTGAGCCATAGGGATTACACAAAGCTCAGTATTGCAACATTTTGTTTTAAATGGAAACAACTCCACCAGACTCCAAATAACGATTTGCTCATTGTGTCAAACTGACTTCAGCTGATGTGTTCAAAACAGAGCAAAACAAAAAACACCTCACTGCCATTTAGTCCATTTCAACTCATAGCAACTCTTTAGGACCAGGTGTAAGGGCCCCAGTGAGTTTCTGAGACTGGGACACTTTACAGGAGTCGAGTCCCGTCTTCCTCCCACAGGCTGGTGGTTAGGTGTAGGCACCGTAGAAATGGGTAAAAATATTGAAATGAACATATGTCAGGATTTGAAGCAATTGAGGCTACACAGTAATGCACTTTTCAACATTTTAACTCTCACCTATATTTCATAGTCTCGGGACATATTCTTTTGTTCATCTCATTCATAATCAACCTTGCCCCCCTCCAGAGTAAAAGCCAGTCAGTCACTTTCAACATGTGCATTTCTTTAAATCGCATGCTTTACTTAGCTGTCCAGACATGGTGTGGCATTTCAAAACACAGCGCCACATCCAACGACGCGTTATTTGACCAGACATATGCCATGACATCATTGCATAAAATTTTTGTAGATAGAGCACATAAAAGTTTATAAGCAGAAACTTGAGAGGGTCAACTTGTCAGCTCCAATTTAAAAAATGATTGCTTGCTCAGAAATGTAGATTCAGTATGTGAAGTTTATTTTCTAGAAGAATTATTCAAAGTCAAAGTACCATTTTGCTGCTATAGGAGAGGGACCGTACAACATGCTGCTCACTGACACAGTGAAATCCTAAGCTTTTCTGATTTAGACTGATTATACACATATTGGATGACAGCAAGGATTGTCTATATTTTCATACATGGGAAAGAGTTTATTTGTATTTTATTATCTTATTTTAGAAATATGATATAGATAGTTTGACTGATTACTAAAATTTTCACTTTTTCATAGGTGATAAAAGTATCATCTATCTATCTATCCATATATATGTATATATATATATATATATACTAAAAAAGAGAACTAAATGCATATTACTACCTCTCCTTCTGGTCCTTCATCATCACTTTAATTCTATTCACTTCTATTTATTTATAGATTCTTGCCTGGTCTTTCTCCTTCAGAGCTGCTGGGTGGTTTCAAACTACCAATTTTCAGTTAGTCGCAGAGTATCAATGGTTGTTGCAGTAGGGTTCTATTTTAAACCAATAGGTATATGCAAACTAAACAGCAGGATCATGCATAGGAAAAATTGTGATGGGAACGAAGGTCATTTCTAGCTCTCTTTCTCCAGTTTCTTCTCTGTTCCATCCTTTCCTTCACCTTCTTGCCCTCACTCGACTGCCAGCTCATTCCAAGAATGCCTGTTTCTGTTCCTTTACCCAAACCATCTCTGTGCTGGGCGTCCACAGACAGCAAGGTGCAAAAGTTTTAAAAGTGATGAGTCATGTATAAGAATGTTTGCCCTACCTCCAAATAGGGATAAGCATTGAAATAGACTGAAACAAGTATGGCTTATTCATAAATGTTTGAAAACATAATTTGAGGAGGTAAACATGAATTAGGATACTAAAGCTGCTCGTCTTTTATTTCCTCATAAGTTGGCAGTGATTGATAATGAGCTGGTGTACAATTCCCTTTCCTCGCCATAATTGATTTTCATAGATGACATGATGCTTTAACCCTAAGAAATGTGAAGATCCCAATATCTAATGGCACCCCCAGTCAGTATGAAGGATACCTTTGGCTAGGAAGGGATGTGGCAGGGGGTGGGAGGAGTTCATCCAGGAGACATCATCTAAGACTACCACATGCCAGACAGTACTGGCTGCCCCTCAGTCTAGCCTAGGTTCTATAAATACTGACCTTTAATTCTGTTAAAAAGTCCAAAACCAAATGATGACTTTATATGTTCTAATTTTGAGTATGTTGACAAGTTTCTTTGATTCTGTATTCTATATTGAGCATGCAGTGCCTTCTTTTAAGCTTCAGATTTTCTAATGGTGGTGAATTTTGCTATGGAAAATAATCATGGTAGACATACATGATATTACAGGGACTGTTATTTCAAGCCATCTGAAAGTGCATTTTACTTCTTTAATGAGGATTTGCTAATGTTGTCTTTTTATTGTTTTCACTTAACAAGGACTTTGAAAATTAGTCATATCCTGATATCTCATGGGATATGGAAGCTATAAAGGATGGGTATGCATCCAAACTTTTACAACAACCGCTCTGACTCATTGGAGTCTTATTACTCCAGTCTAGCTTTCAAATGATAAATCCAAATCCATTTCCTCAACCCACACTGCTGTATCGCCAGATCAGGGCAAGGATTTCATTCTCTCGTAGATTTTAAAACTGGCTCCACATGATGGCAAAATAACACAAACAAACAAAAATTTTTTTACACAAAGTAAGATCGCTAAGTTTTGGGTGGTACATAAGTAGATAAGCGAATTCATTTTAAGGCAATTATATATTAAATTGTTGGTAGTTGCAGTCAAATTGATTCTACTCATATTGGTCCCATGGGTGTCAGTAGGGTTTTCAAACTGGTGACCTTTCAGGAGCAGCTGTCCAAGCCTGCTCTTTGAGTTGTCTCTGCGTGGGTGTGAACCGCCTGCCTTCTGCATAGTCGTTGAGTCCCTGACTAGTGTTATTTTTGTTAAGTGCTATTGAGTCAGCTCTGGCTCATAGTGACCCTACATTCAACCGAAAAACAAAAAACCTCATCCTATGACATTCTCCCAACCGTTCTTATGTGTAAACCCATTGTTACAGCCACTGTGTCAATCCATCTTACTGAGGGCTTTTTGATTTTTGCTCCCCCTCTCCCAAGCATGATATCCTTTTCCAGAAACTGCTTTCTTCTGATAACATAGCCAAAGTCTGTGAGACCCAGTGTTGCCTTTCTTGCTTCTTAGGAGGATTCTGGATGTATTTCTTCTAAGATAGACTTCCTTGGTTTTTTGGCAGTCCATAGTGCTTTCACTCTCTTTTTTGTCATAGGCATAGCAAAATAGTCTTTTAGTATCAACACTGAATGCTTATAGCAATTACCATTGGAGAAAGGGGTTGTACCAAAGGGAGACAGAAATTTGCTCTTACAATTCTATAGCTGGCTTATGTGTTTGAATTTATTAGCACAGATTATCTTTATGCAATTATTATAACAAAGCAGTCTGGGAGTATCTGCTCTTCCATCTCAAAAACAAAGAAACAAAAGCAGATGGCACCAGAATTGGCAACATGCCTGCATGCATCCTCTAGTAGATGTATGATTCTCTCCTTCCATTACACATCTAACCGTTCTGTGGAACACGAAGACATTTCAACCTCCCTTTGCTATCTGACAACCAGCATAGACACACAGGGAATGGCCATCAGTCATGGAGTGGGTCAGCTCACAAGGGGGTGCCCTTGGGGGGGGGGGGCAGAGGTGCCAATGTTCAGTAAAGATACACACATGTTCCTAGTGCTATGCTTTAAGTGAAGGATGCTGACATGCAACAACTGGTTTAAAAATTCCAACTCCACCATAGGTGCCTATGTGTTGACTTTATGTCCACTCAACAAAAGCATGAAAATAAAGTGAGATTGATTGATCTCTTGGTAATCCATTGCCTAGTATTTTTGGCAACATGTTTAGAGAGTTAAGGCATTTTGAAAAATGATTGCTCAAAACACAAAATTAGTTTACTACCTAAAACAAGTGAAGCCTTCATTACACATAAATCAACCCAAGCAGTGTTCTTTTTGGCATAACTCTTTTTCTTCCTAGAAAAGAAAGTCGATTTATGCCTTTTAAAGATATATAAACAAAAAGAAAGGAAAACCAATCCAAAAAAACAGTTCTTACAGAAATAACACTACTTCCAAATTTGACTGCATTTAGGTTTCCATGATTTGTGAATTACAATCAACATGGAAAAATAAAATATCGTTCAAACATTAGCTTGACCAAAATGCACAACACACTCTACTCTTCAGTCACTTCCCCATTCCAAACATGGAGACATAAGACTATTTATCCTCCCTCTTCTGCTTTTTAACTAGCCCCCCCTAGCTCATTAGAAGTCATCGGGCCCAGCGTCCTTAGCTTGTCACTGCCATGTATTGTTAACGGATGCTCTGAGCACCTATGCTAATGATTTTGTCATCATCCTGCTCTCTGGAAGCATTAGGAAAAGCAAATGTTTTCTTCCGAGATCTGTCTTTGAAATACTTCATAATCAAAATAACCATAAAACGCATTGGGGCTGAATTAGCCAGATGAAAATGAAAATTATCATCAAGATTGGCAATAGTTGGGGAGAAATGAAACAAAAACAATGCTGAGGAAGAGAATGAAAATGCCCTCCTCCTCCTGCAGTCTCATGTCAGTTCTTGGTGCTGGTGGGAGTCCCTACGTGGTGACAATGGGTAAGTGCTTGACAACTAACTGACTGAAGAGCCAAGCCCACCCAGAGGAAACTCAGAAGAAAGACCTAACAGTCTACTTCCAAATACTCAGTGATTGAGAATCCTATTGAATACATGGGGCTACTACAAGCCTGGGATCAGGTGGTAGTTGCATACTCTGGTGCCAAATTGAGACCCTTAAGAGTGAAGGAATGGAGTGAACTTGTCAATCAAGTCGCTACTTGATGACCTCACTTGGAGATGCTACGAAGATAACGAGTACTCTGGAGATAGGCCACTCATAGTCTGCGTGTTATTCCTGATGACAAGACATGTGATGCTACTCTAGAGCCCTGGAGTTGGAGGAGTCACGTGGAGACCCACACTAGCACTGAGATGTTTCCATCACCACTGGAACCACAAGACTTTCTACCTACTGACCTGTGATCTTCCTGTATTTAGCAACATTGCATGGCTGCATGAGCCTAAAGAAGAATTTGTGGGCTCGTATGAACATATGGGGTAATTAATATCAGACTTATGATTTGATCTAGACTAAGCTGAGATGTTTTCTTATCAGTCTTATGGACTTGATCTAGACTAAGCTGAGATGTTTTCTCTTGGATATAAAGTTATCTCTTACATACATATGAGAGTCTATGAATTTGTTTCTCTATAGTCAGCCCAGATTAACACAGACCACTTGACATCAACTGATGCTTTAATGGTGATAGTAAAATCTTAAACCATTGAGTAAGAATAATTCCACCAAACATATAATACTAAAATTCTCTGTTCTTAACTCGCAGTCAACTAGAATGAATGCAAACATGAGACCTGTCATTAGTTAAGGTATGCTTGCTTATTAGTGAGTAGAGGAAGGGATATGCATGTGGGAAAAGATAAGGCATGTGTATCATAAAAGATTTCTTATACAACATACTTAGCATGATGGTCAGGAAAACGATTAAGTATTAAGAGTGCTGTTCTTAATGCTCTCGATGGACTTAAGAGAATGTTATTGTGATGTTGGAGACTTATACTTCATATTGAAGATTGTGGTATGTGCACACATTATTTACTTCTTTATATCTAAATGTGGCCATCTTTCCCTATGAACTCTTGAATTACAGCAGTCCCCCTAATGAAATTGTCCAGTATCACTTTATAAAACCAACATGATGGGATTTATGAGCATCAGCTAACCAAAAAAATAAAAGCAATCCTTTTCTTTAAAGTGAAGTAGTGGTATTTACACATTCACTTGGAAGCTGTGCCGTCAAGCTCCATGAAGCCAAAGAATTATTCTTGACTAGATTAAATGTCTCTGCAAGACAGCTTCCAGAAAAGACAGAGATAAGGATCATCTCTGTGAGTGATAGGGAAGTTTGTTTAATAATCTGCCTTGCCACGGACTCATTCTCACTCTCAGTGCTTTTCACACAGAGCAGTGACTCACAGAGCTTGGTGCAGTAAAAAGAAAAAGATTGTGAGACACTAAGCCTGCTTTACCTTTTTCATATTTCTGCGCTGAACTGGTGAACGTATTTTGTTATTTGATTCCATGAAAGATGTTTTCATGTTTCAAGCGTAAAGGACAAGAGACAACAAGAGGGGGGGAGGGAGTAAGTGACTTGCATTTGGTGACTAAAATGATCCTTGGCCCCATGGCCACCACATGGATCCTGATGTTCAGGAGCTCTGTTCTCCTGTAGACCAGATTTGGAGAGCTGTCTGTGGCGTTGCTGTCTTGACAGAGGCAGAACACCTGGCCTTCCTTGGAAGTCACCCCAGAGAAGACTCAAACCTCCAGACCTGGAGGTACCAACCAACTATACCACCTGCAAATATGGAGGATTATCTTTTCATATACAAGTAGATCTCTATCATTTTAATGAGAAACCAAGTGTTATCTTAGACTCCCAAGTCTCTTCCTTAAAACTTAAATCAGTGCACAATAGTCATCGAATGATCATAAACCTAGAGGTCTTTTCTTTCTTTGCAATTGCTCAGGTTGAAAGGGGTCTTCTGAGACCATTGGATCTCCATTTCTTCTTCTTTTCTTCATTAATCATTTTATTGGGTGCTTGTAAACTCTTATCATAAGCCATGCATCCATCCATTTTATCAAGCACATTTATACATTTGTTGACATCATCATTCTTGAAACATTTGCTTTCTACTTGAATGCTTGGTATCAGCTCCTCATCTTCACCCACCACCCACCCCTTCCCTCATAAACCCTTGATAATTTATAATTATTATTATTATGCTATGTCTTATACTGTCCAGTGTCTCCCCTCACCCACTTTTCTTTTGTCCATCCCCCAGGGAGGAGGTTATACGGAGATACTTGCAATCGGTTCCCCCTTTCTACCGGACCTTGCCTTCTCCCTTCCAGAATTGCCACTCTCACCACTGCTCCTGAAGGGATCATCTGTCCTGGTTTCCCTGTGCTTTCAGTTCTCACCTGTACCTGTGCCCATCCTCTGGTTTTGCTCGATTAATAAGGTAGAATTAGGGTGTTTTCTTAATATACAATTACTCTTTTATATACACTTTTTCTTATACACACAAGTGTCTATGAATTTGTTTCTCTAGTCAACTCAGACTAACACAATTTATTATGAAATGTTCAACAAAAGTTTGGGTTTTTTTTTTTTAATTAAATCCTGGTTCGTTTTTAGCAATGGTTTACCATTCAGTCATTGAAAATATTTTGAGTGGACTATGTAAAGACAAGGAAATTGACTCGTGATCTATTGTGGTGGTAAAGGGACAAGCGGTTACTGAAGCCTATGCATGAAAGTGCTTTGGGGTGATACACATCTACACATGCACAGCTTCAAGTAACAGGAGATTCTAACCAAATCAGTGTGCTTTATCTCTTAGTAGTGAAGTTTATGCAATTTTTTTTAATCCTGCAACTTATGTCATTAAATGTTTACTTATTTCAGCACTTTTTTCCATATGCACATTTTTACCTTTTTGCTGTTTACTTTCCTCTAAATATTTTACTTCCCTTAGCCTAAAATCATACAGAGTTTAGCAATTAGCTTTGCATGCTTATTCTTACACAGGATGATGAATTAACCACTATCCCAACAGTTTCCCTGTAAAGCTGTGTCTTCGACTTCCCCATCTCAGCGCTTTTTCTTCAGCAGTGCTTTTTCATGGGAAAATGGGAAGAGCAGCATATCAAATGGTGTAAAACGATCATTGCAGCCTCATCCTCACTTCTCCTCAGCAGTGGCCAGCCTGTTCCTTCTTTGAAGCCTGCTGTTAGTCTGGAAGCTCTGAGGATACCTTTTGACTTTGGTTGACTCTGCTGGCATTTGAAAGACCAGGGCCATAGCTTCCCCGAATGCCGAAAGTTCACCAGCCAGTGGGTGGGAAGAAAGTCTTGTGGATCCACAGCAACACGCAACACCATGATACATCGAATTAACAGATGAGTGGCACAAACTCTAGGGCAAGGCTGTTTCTCTCTTTCTGTTGTTGGGGAAGATCCCTGTCTTGTTCAGCTACTGTAGCACCATCATTCTTGAGTTCCTTGGCAATCTTCTTTTAGTATTTATCTCCTCTTGTCCTGTTTGTGCTCCTTTATGTGCCCAGTCTGCCCTTTTTATGACACAGAACTGATTAGGTTAAGGAAGCATCCTACACTGATGTGACCTAATTTTCATAAAAAAGAAAACCCGACTCCAAAGGAATCAGACCCACAGGTAGCTCACTGCCACCATCATTTCTGGCTACTTGTGACCCTGCAGACAGGGAGGGTCTGTTTCTATGGGGTTTCCAAGACTGTGGATCCTTCCCGGAGTAGAGAACCTCATCTTCCTCCTCTGGAGACTTTGAACTGCAGAGCCCGTGGTTAGCGACCCAACAGAGAAGCCACCACACCATTGGGGTTCCTCATAGCTAGAAACTTCCCTAAAAAGACACTTTACAAATACAACTTTACTCTTCAAGGCAGCCCTGATTGATGTACCATTACTGTCATGCCCAGTTCACGAACAGAAATGCTGTCCAGAGAGCTGAAGTAGGCCCAGATGACAGGAGAGCTGCGAGTCACGTTCAGGTTTGTCTCCTTCCAAGTCGAGCTTTTCCGATGGCACCACCCTGCCAGGTAACAGAGTGTACAGGTCTCTTTCAGGCCTCTTCAGTTCCCAGTGCTACTGACTCCAAGGACTATCCATTTCTCAATAGTTTTGTTTTGTTACAGAGAGATCATTGATTTGTCATCTTTAAAAATATGATATTTTAAAATGGCTCATAGCCACCATCTTCTTCCACTTCAGCACCTATCTCATCCTCAGAACAACCACCTTTACCAGGAAGCCCCATGCGTTTTCCCAATTCAAGCTTGGGCTTTCTTTTTTATTTTCTGGTGAATGCATCAGGGAGATAGATGGTCAATAGATTAGCAAGTTTTTTCTATGTCTTTCCCAATGCTATCTAAATCAATTTACCATTTCTGGAAAGTCATTTTGTCAGCACCTCTAGGTCCTGGTTTCCATAATTTTTCTTTCAAATTTGATGCTGAGCACAAGAAGTTCCAGATCTGACAGTTGTGTTTTTTTAGTAAAACCAAAGCAGAACAGGCGAAGAAGATAGCCAGCAGTGGTCTTGACATCAGTGTGAGCGTCAACTGTGGTCTGCCATTGCTTGACCATGGAGCACATTTTGTCCCAGGGTAAGATCCATGTTAGGAAGTTGGTCAGGTGTTCTAAAGGCAACTTCATCATCCTGCAATGTTGGTTCCATGAGTCCTTATGACAGGTGTTTTCTTCAATACTTCTTGTATTGAACATAGCTGATGCTTTCACATGATACCAATCTTTTTTAGAAAATGGAACAGCCATTTACACTTGCTTCTTGGCTCCTTTTTGGCCAGATCTTGTAAGATGCTTGATCTTGCAGGCAGCTGTGGTGTTGCTCAGAGCCAAAAGGGTAGGTTTCCCCATCACTATGTGTGCATAATTTCAAAATGATTTCCACTCTGTATAGGAGTATAGAAATCCACTTGTAAAAAGGTGGCTGAGCTATGGTAACTATAGCCAAAAGGACTAAATATTTAGAAGCAGACTATTCCACCATTGAGATGGGCAGGATTAAGTCAATAATGGAAATGATTAAAACAAGAGTACACTGTTTTAGTTTCTAGAGAGAATCACAGATATTCACAGGCTAGGCCTTGCTATGTATTTCAGAAAACCTTAATCTTTGCTCTGGGATTCGAGGGGGTGATCTCTTACTTGACGATCCCTAGACATCCCACCTCTTCATGTCTTGTGAGGAAAATATGGCTGATGAGTCTGTAACGATGTTGGGAATTAGACCAGAGCTTTGGGAATAGTAGATAAAAATGAGGATAGTGATCCATAATAATTTTTATCCCTTTCCTGTGCTTATTCTAGAGATATGGTTCATTTAAAATAAAGCCAAAATGTCCAGCCACACACTGTGAGTCATTAGTGGGAGACAATACGTATGGCATTTCTCTTTTTTATGTTTTAGGCAAATAGACAAATAAGATAAAGAATTCATCTCATGGCATATGTTGTTGCTATGAGAGGTACCATCAAGTCAGTCCCGACCCATAGCAACCTTGTCTATGGACAACAGAGGGAAATGGCGCCCGGTCCTGCACCATCCTCACAAGTGTGCCTCTGCTTGAGTTCATCTTTGCAGGCATCCTATCAATCCATTTTCCACTTTTTTGCTGTTTCTCCACGATACCACGTATGATGTCCTTCTCCAGGGGCTGTTCTCTCCTGACAAAGTATCTAAGGTACATAAGATGAAGTCTTACCATCCTTGCCTCTACAAAGCACTCTGGATGTACTTCTTACAAGACAGATTTGTTTGTCCTTTTGGCACTCCGTGGTACTTTAAATCTTCTCAAGTATCTTCATATGGAAAAAAATGACCCTGTGACTTGTACTTGATTCCAGTTCACAGACAGCCTGTATAGAAGGTTTGAGGCTGTCACTCTTTATGGGAGCAAATGGCCTCAGCTTTCTCCTGCAGAGCTGCGGGCAGATTTGAGCCTCCTACCCTGTGCTCAGAAGTCTAGAGCTTAGCCTGTAGCACTTTGATAGACTGATAGGGAACCACAAAAGAGAGCCATAGACACAAGCCTAGTCTGGCACAAGGGTCTAGCAATTGCCTGCCACCGCAAAAGGTGTTTGTTCAAACCTGCTAGCCACTCCAAAGGGGGAAAGAAACCTATAAAGATCTACAGCCTCGGAAACCTCATTGGACAGTTCCACCTTGTCCTATATGCTGCTGTTGTGTGTGATGACTTTATTTTAACTGTTTAATAAGCATACTTACACATATTACAGAACAAGATATAGCACAAACCATAGATCAAGGCACTGAAATTGTTTGACATGAATTAATTAAGAAGTTCATTTTGAAAACTGAAATTCAACTTTGATGCATTTTGTCAGGCAGTTTTCTGTGCTTTTTTTCCTGTGTTCTGATGGAAAATAGAAATTACTAACAGTTTTCTAAAGGCTAGCGAAATGCCAACAAAAATGTGTAGCTAACCAAAAAGCTAGCATGTTTTATGCTTGTTTTGAATGGTTTGTTCTACTGGCTTGTTTTAGGAAATTGGTTGAGTAAAATACAAATTAACTTTAAAGGATTTGGGGAGAGAATGCAACTTGAAGAAAAAACTACATAATCCAAAAAGCTTGCATCAGTCTCCCCTTTTGATTGAAGAAAAGCCTTCTTTAGTTAGGTACTTGCTCTCATGCCAACAAATAACTATGTTCAGCACAGCACAGCTCTAGTTTCTAATGTAGACATTGAATCACTTCCTTTCTACGAAGCTAGAGACATAAAGAAGCAGGGCTCATGCTTTGGTCCATTCGCTCAAGTTACAACTTTACAGACTTGGATCTCTAGGCTTCATCAATATCTTGCTTGTAATGTTGATTCCTGTTTGGAGGGGTGGGTGGGAATTGAGAAAGAACCCTATGATGTCCTTCAACCTTCAGCATCCCATTAGCTCATGAACTGAAATTATAATAAAGTCCAAATTTGATAACACTGAATGAGGTCCCATAACTCCATGGAGAATGGACTTGACAGCTACAAAAACAAGGACACACGAAATTTCAACCAGGTGCCCACAAAATGCATAATTAGCATCGCTGCCTCAAGTATAAATAAGAACCAAACCAAACTCACTGTTATCACGTCAATGCAGACTCACAGAGAGCTTCTGTGGGTTTCTGAGACAGTTACTCTTTATAGGAGTATAAAGCCCCGTCTTTCTCCTGAGAAGCTTCTGGTGGTTTTGAACTGCCAACCATGCAGATCAAAATCCAATGCATAGCCCTCACACCACAAAAGTTCCTTTGAATTATTAAATACTTTGTTAGATTTCTGAATTATATTTTCCTCGAGTAAAATATCAAATTACAAAGATTCATGGTCTACTTGGCCTGTGAAGATTTAAGGTAAAGATCGATCGTGAAAATAAGGGAAAGATGAGGGCATTGTTCCAAATTTGCAAATACCTCATGCCGACAGGTCGGAGTATAATCCACAAGGTCAGCAGTTTGAAACCACCAGCCAATCCATAGGAGAGAGATGAGGCGTTCTACTCAAAGAGCTGCAATCTCAGAAACCCACAGGGGCAATTCTGCCACGCCCCATGGGGTCATTCGGGATGGGAACCAACGACAAGTTTGGTTTGGATGACGTACCTCTTCAGATATAAAACCAAGATAGCACGCACAAAAGTGAGTCCAATTTAAGAAGTCAAACTGCAAAGCCAGGAATGAAGTTTGCTAATTGCATCAAGACTCTTAAATACCGTCCATAAATTAAGAATCCTTACATGTATCTCTCTAGATCACACCTTGATTTGGGGCTTCTATCTTGACGTCGGCTCTTGCATCTCTAGCTGGATAACCCCTACAAAATGAAACTTCTGATGCTGCCCCTCCACCACTTCCCATGAATCTGACCTTGACCCAGCTGTCCTTCTTCTAAATGATATGTCATCTTCTACCCCATTATGACAGTCAGAAACCTGGGGGTGGAGTAGGGGCATTCTAAGCAAATACTGATGCTTCGAGCTACAAAATGTATTTTTGCCCACCATCTCCCATTTGCACCGATAAACTATTTAGTGATTGATTCAACTGACATTCCCGTGAAGTCCCTTCTCCACATAGTTGTCACAGGGATCACTTTAAAGCAACGACCATATCATGCCACGATGACTAAAAGCTGCCCCTGGCTTCCCATTTGCAGAGGAATAAAACATCTAATTTTTTCCCCTGACAAACAAGATGTGCACAACCTGGCCCCTCATACCTTCTTCCACTCTCCTTGTTCCTTCGTTACCTCACTCAGCTTTTCTTTTCTTCTTGCCTGGACAGGTCTTTCCTTTTGTTTGTTTACTGCTTTTCTCCCCCGCTGGAGTGTAAAGGTCAGGAACCTGGACTGTTCTATTTCTTGTCTATTGATTGTTTACCATGGGGCATGGCCTGAGGCAAGTAAAGAAATGGTAATTGCTGTTAACAGGTAATGATTTGTGCCTGCCTCTCCTTTGGCCACCTGTGAGTCAGCTTATTTTCAGCATGCAGCATCCAGATGAACCGTGTTGCTAGCTCTTATTGAATCCCCGTAGAGCATTTTATATACGTACGACGTACATATGCTCAGTATTCTTGTCTGTGTAGTCTAGCTCTCATAGTTAATTACGCGTGTCTGAAAGTTGTTGGCTGTTGTAGCAATGCAGTCCCCTTCTGTTCCTCTGTGTTCTTCTTCTGTTCAAACACCAGTCACAGTGCAATACTTCTTCCTCTGACTCTAACCACCCAGAGCTCGGTCACACTTTACCAAAAAAAAGAGCCCGTCGTCCAGACTGCCAAGTATGCCCAGACTTCACACGCAGCCACAGCTCGAAGTGCTCATAAAAACCTTCACTTTCGAATTTGGGAGGTTCTATACATATGGAGTTTCTCTCTGCCTTCTCAAAACATCAGTCCCACACTCAGGAATCCACAGCTCCAGCACTGTTTAGCTGATCGTTCCCACTGCTCTCTCGGGGTCAATCACTCACCAGCATTAGTCACAGAACTCAAGGAAAGTGCTTTACGTATGACTCCGGTTTCATTATATCCAGAAGGATGCAGGGAAGAGAGGCACGGGATGGGATCTAAAAAGTTGCCAATAAGAAGCTTCCATGTCCTAAAGTGACCAGATTTTAAGCGGGACACCATTGACCAGGCTCGGTGGGGTGGGGGTGGAGTTGGGGGGAGGGGGGTCTTCTTGATTAAAAATTTGGTCTATATGGAGCAACAAAAATTTTCATAGAATGCAAAAATAGTATTATAATATATTTATTTTAATTTTAAAATACCTCTGGACGTCTGGTCACTTGTGCTGCCATCCAGGTGCCCTCAGGTCTTTCATCAACAAGGAAACCCCTAAGCTTCTGAGCAGAGTCTTCATGAGGGTGTTCTTACGTAGGCGTGGCCGACTGAGTCAGGCCCCTCTCTGCTCTGATTGACTGATATAACCTGGTGATTTGCTGGCCTGGCCAGCTCCAACTGGAGTCCCCTCATTAGTATGAGCCCTCTGAAAGCCTCAACCAGGATGCTTCTTTCCATCACAGGAAATTACAATGTGTTAGATAGAGCAGGGGGTCCTCAAACTTTTTAAACAGGAGGTCAGTTAACTGTCCCTCAGACTGTTGGAGGGCCAGACTATAGTTTTGAAAAAAAAAACACACAATCATGAACGAATTCACTGCGGGCCCAGGATGAGTTAACTGCTAAGCAGGACAGGCATCGGTGGCAAAAACACCCAGCAGCTGGATAAATATCCTTGATGGGCCCATGTGGCTTGATGGCCATAGTTTGAGGACACCCGTGTTAAGGGTTCTCTCTCAGGAACCAAGGGCAAATTGTTGGAGCTCAGTGGCTATCAACTTCATTGTTCCCATTGCCCCCAAAGAGAAGAAATCCCCATTTTATATGGAAATGGTATGAACAACTTTGGCAAATTTGCTTCTTTGCCAAAACTTGGTATGTAGATTGCTTCGGCAGATATATTTATTAGGATGTAAATATTATTTCTGGTTTTGAGAAATCACCCATTTAATTCTTGACATCTTTGTCATATTGCTACTTTCTCATTCTTTGTTGTCTATCAATTATAAATGTGGCCCCAAATGTCTCAGGTTGAAAGTGACCATGCTTCAGCTCCTCCTCTCTACTAAATTCAAACTGTCCTTGGATTATGGGAGTTCCATTCCAAAATCTATCTGTAAGCCAAATTTGTATAGAACGCTGAACTGTTCAGGAGGTACAAATAGTTCATGTCTAACATCATTTAGTCCAATGTTTGTCTTAGTATATAGCATACCCACTTATGCACAAAAATTAAAGAAACATTTCCAGGTACACTAAAACATCTTTAACATAAAACACTAACATACTAGTGATCATGCTTTATATGCATCTCAAGGTAGCATTCATTTGTTATCACAAACTATTTGTTACTATGGGCCTCAAACTTTTAATGCAGTCAGCTTTACAGTGATTGATTCCTAACTATGGGTTAACATAAATTGAATGTCTGTAACCCGAGGACTGCCTGTACTTCAGAGGTTTAGAAAGAAACAAAGAATGTCCTGTTTATAAATCTTTATTGGCTGGCTTCTAAGATAACAGCTGCAAGCAGTTAAGTGAGTTAAGTGTTAGGCTATCTCCCCCCCCTCCTCCCCTTAGCCCCACCACCATCCTTTTAGATCCTTAAACCCTTCTCTGATGAACATATAAGCAGCTGGTTCATTCCAGTGTGGATATACTGAATTAACTGAATTAAATATACTAAATCAGAATGAGGAGCTCTTGTTAAAAATGTAGATTCTGATTCAATATACTAGGGGTAGAAATGCAAATTTTCAGCAGGGGATAGAACCAGAATGAACCAGGTCAAAGTCCTGCAAACAACCCAGTGGCTAGAGATGTAAAACATTCCAATCAAACGTTCGTTAATCTAATTTTCTACAATACATAGCACTTGTCAAGATTTTCTTAGTATATTTTGAATTTTCTTCGTGAATTTCTTGCTTATTTGATGAATGGACTGATAGATAATGACTGATTATAAAAGGCCAAACTTCTTACTCTCCTCTTCCTGGGACAAGTCTTTCTTGAAAAGCCAACTAAAATAGGTTCTAATTTACAACTCTAAAGATGTGAAACATTGTATATCATGCAGAGCATCAAAGGAAGGGTAGAAAGGTACTCTTCCACAATGGAATTCCCCATTAAAGAAAACTCCACCCTACCTTCTAAAATGATTAATTAGCAGGGCTAGTCACTTTGGGGATTAACCTTTTCTACTGGAATAGAGTTTCTAGTTAGCTTTATGTAAGTTGATTTAATGTTCACCAGGGAAACCCATGGTGGAAGAAGGCATAGTGAAACTGGTCCAATTGAATTCACCTGAATCAAAGTAGGCTCCCACAGATTGGTCAGATCCAGGTCATCAGAAAGGCTTATTCAGAATTGGACGGGTAACCCTAATCCTCCTCGTTACCCAAACTTAATCCCTAAATGAAAGCCTTCCATGCCCTGAGATGTCCCACCAAACATATTCGAATCATAACTGTGATGATGAAGAAGACAATGGCATAAATATGCAAAGGATCATAGCAATTACACATAAAAAGAACACTTACACAAATGAGGCACGTAGGTACATTTAGTCCTGGGTTTCTTTTTCCTCTTTGGAATGCACAAAAGGGACTTGCTGATTATGTTAACTTATTTTCATTTACAAATAGCATGCTGGGGGGAGGGAGGCATCTGGGGGGGAGTGTAGGTGGGGGAAAATAAAAAATTAAAATAAAATAATAATAATTTTAAAAACCCCAAACAAATAGCATGCTGGAAATGAAGGAAACGTCTGGGCCGGATGTCCATTTAATCCACCAACCACATTTTCCCTGTGAAGAAAATATAGGCCCAAGAATGGGTTTGAATTATCAAGCAAAGTACCTCTACTCCGGAGAGGTGTTTGGTATCAAATTCCTGATCCTACACCTGAGTGTTTTCTCAATTATACTTGTGTGACTAGAGGGAGATATTCAAAGAGGGATTTGGGAAGAATAGAGTGAATTTCCAGATGGGTTAATATGAAGGTTGTTCCAGATGCTTTCTTCTCTTTCTCCTTGGGCGTTCAGTGAGAGAAGTGGACCCTGAAGTTTCCACTTTGTGCACTGTCCAAAGGCTTCCACGTTAAGTAAGGAATGAGCCCCACCCCCCACCCCATCCTCCCCAGAACCCAGTCTTTCACTGGTTAAGTATATTTGCCTTTGGGAGAATGGGGTACAATCACGACAATCAGTCTCGATGTTCAAGGGTTCCAATCAGGGTTTTGAACGGGTGTATTCCAGTTGGACCACTCTGCTGAAAACTTTCATGCCCAGAGAGAACGAAAGAAAATCTTCATTTTAACAAGATCCTTAGACATCCTTATGTATAATAAGGTCCTCTAAAAGTCACTTGAGACCTTGTTACCATTGTACATTCTCAACAGGGCATCAATTTGGAATGAACCCGTCCAAAGGCCTCGCCTCCAGGACACTTCAATGTTGGAGGAGAAGCAGATTGTTGGACATAGCCAACAGATTCCCATCGGCAAAGAATGGTCACCAGAAAGGATGATGGCCCTGAGGTGCAAGGCACTAACCCCAGGCTTCGCTGTCATCTGAATCCAGGACGCCTCCACTGGGGCCTCCGAGGACAGTGAAAAGATGATTCTGTTTTCTAAGCCTTGATTTTCTTTGTCCACAAAATGGAAAGAATGGAGCCCGTCTCACAAGATCCTTGCAAGATTAAATGAGAGAACACAGAAAATGCTTAGCCCAGCGACAGGTTCAAATGTACTCTGGGGAGGAAATCTGATTCGATGCAGCCTCTGAGTCTCCTAATAAGGAACCAGGCACATTGTGGAAGCTTAATAAAGCGTCAGACTCCCTTCCTTCCTTCTCTGCCTGAGTTCACCTCTTTCTATGAGCTGGTTTCTGGACGGCAAGTGTTCCGGAAGTGGGGAGTGTCAGAGCAGTCTCGGATTTCATGGAGCTAGACACATTGCATTTTTGACATATTCCCAGGAGATGCTGATGCGCTTTGTCCACCAGCTTTGGTATTTATAAGGTTTTAGTTGCTGAAGAGAGAACCCTTCAGCTCTTTAGGCTCTTTTGGGGGTTTTGCTCAACAATTCTATTAAAATACATCACATGGCACATCTTAATTTACAAAGAAACTGAGAGATGACAGCAAGCCTGTTTTCTATTCTCAACTCTACACTGATTTTCATTTCCTCCTGTTTCTGGCCATACTGCTTTTGAAAGCAGAGCTCCCTCTGAAGTGAACAAGAATAGGAAAATCACTAGGTCAATACTTGTTGAACCAGACGGTTCCTCTCCAGTGAGAAGCACAGCAACATCTTTTCTAGTTCTATAATTTTCCAGATTTCTCATTATTGCTTTTTACAGGTGAAAACTTGGGGTAATCAATTTAACAGTAATTCAAATATTCTGATCCAAAGAGGATGCAATTCACAGCTTGGTACACACACATGCAGCACGCTTCCATTATTATAAGTAGGCAGATAATTGCTGTGTGTATCAGAGGCCCAATACTGGTATGCCCATGTGAACTCAATGGCATGTTTCCCTGGACTTCTTATCTGACATTGTATTTAATGCCTGCTATGGGCCCAGAGTGTTTTTCAAATATGAATTAGTCCTCGGACTGGCTAGCTTCCATTTCCCTCTGCAAATTCACTTTCCACCATTCTCCAGCATTTACACTAATTCAAATATTTTGCCTGTTTCCTGTAAAAAAAAAACAAAAACACCAAACTGATGATAAGATTGTCAATGTTTTTTTAAATGGAGAAATTTTAAATGAAAATTAACCCGATCGGACAACTTCTCCTGAGAAATTGCAAGATCTGGCAATCGCACTGGCAATAACCAACTGGCACTTCCCTTTAGACTGGGCAAGAGCGCTCAAGTCTGCCAGAGCTCCCAGATGGCATGCTTCAACTCAATTACTTTACCAGTCTGGCCCCTGCAGCCATTTGAGAATAGTATCCCTATCCCATATGCGATGATCTGAGGGATTTAAAAGCCCACATGCTCAGAAATCCGTCTTCTCACTGGTTTGCTATGGTTCAGCCATAGCCGATAAAGTAAATTCAGAACAGACTCAAAGTCAGAACATTTGAGTGTAGCAGAACATTGCACACAACAGGACCTCTAACAGGTATAAGCCTGGGAGTGGGAGACTGCTATGACACATAATGCCCTCGTACGGGAGCCTGGTGAAGGAGACTGAATTATTGCCAGGCCTGCAGAGAGCATCACACATTCACGTGGGTCGGCCCCCATCTTTGAGCCTAAGACTGCTATGTGGGTCAAGAGATTTGGTTGTGATGACACACGCATACTGCCCTTGCTTTTTTGAAGGGAGTTTAAGTTTCTGGTAGGGTGTTGTCCTGTTGCTTTTCCTGCTCTGGTTACCGTGCCAGTTAACTCACAGTTGGCAAAGGTAGGTCTCTTCCAGTTTTACTGGATTGGCCATGACAGAACTGGCCTTCCTTTTACTGCCTGCTACGAGTACAGCTGCTCAAACACACTTTTCCAGAGTGTGGTCCTCGGATGACTGAAGCTGCTTTACTTGAAAGAATCAAGATTGGACAAGCAGCAACTCATTCTAAAACAAACCTCTCCATTCTGAAATGGATGCTCATTGATGCCAGGAAGATCTGAGATGTCCATCAGGTCTGTGTTTCCTTTATAGTATCAACAGTGCCCTGGTCAGCCCAATTGTCTGCATCCTCCCCCAAATTCCTTGGGGTCAAGGGGAACCCTTTATGGTAAAAGACTGTACCATGGTGAGCCCATGATGAGAGGTTCTACTGGTTGCAACTCATACCACAGGATGCAGAAACCGCTGGTAAGATGAGAAGTAGGCAGCCTCTCAAAGATGGCCCTGAGGTATCAGTTGGAGATGGCTTTCTGCGAAGGCGGAGTGTAGAATTTTACCCAAAGTTTATTATTTTGGTCCTGAGTCACCAGTTGCTAAAAGATACGGGTCTGGTACACTAGGTGTGGAAGTAGGACCCCTCACATTCACAATCGTTCTCATCGATCCATTTGAGAAAAACTCAAGCTCAGTGAGGCCACAGGAAATATTTCCCAACAGAGGCATAGAGCAAGTGCCACTCTAAACCTGAAGTTTTCACAGCCACCTAGTCATTTCTTGAGTCAGAAGATCAGGGTAGAAAGAAAGGAGGTCCCCACTCACAGCTAAATCTGACCACAATTATGGTGAGGAAGAAAGGGGAGGTGGTACAGGTATAGCAGTTAGAGGGTTCGTGGAGACAGTTCTGGGTACTCTCCATTCCCACTTTACTTTGGCTGATTGCTGTGGCCTGACAAGGAACTCCAGATCACCAAGAAGGAGGGTTGGAGTCTTCCATAGGTTTCTCCTGCACTTAGAATTCTCATGTCTTTTCAGGGGGATCCTATTCCGAATGTTGACCTCCAATCAACATGATGACAACACTTCCCCTCTCGCAGTAACCACTCAGGTGAAGCCTCTGAACCAATTGTAGTCATACAGTTTCTAGCTCTATCACCAAGTCTCCTTCTTGCATTCTCCCAAAATTGGTAAGTGCTATGATAACTGGAGTGAGAGCCAAATGGAATTACATAGTACAATGGGAGGAATATGAAGGATTCTGTGACTGTCCCACTCAGTATCCTTTTCGCCTTCTCTAGAAATTGCCTTGTCTAACAAGAGTGCCTCCAGGAAGTCAGTGGGGGAACAACAGCCTCATATCCTAGACAGACCCCAGCTAGCAATTACATGATGGAGGAGACAAGAGCCCTGCTACCAGGTCAGCGTCTGGAGCTTATTTTCCTCTCCAGTGTTCATCTCAGGATCAGACCTGCAGATTGGGTTCTTGCACTCCCGGAACAAAATACCACAAAATGAGTGCTTTGTAAGAGCTCTGGAGGCTAGGGGTCTGAGATCAAGGTGTTGGCCAGGTGATGGCTTGAAGGGAATAGTCTGTTCTATCTGGTAGCTCTGGGCACTTCTTGAAGCTGTAGCACCACGCAGCAGCCTCCCTGTCTGTGTATCTTCCTCTGTTATAAGGATGCTCAATGGATTAGAATATCTCTACTCCAGTCGAACTGCCTGGTAACCAAACCAACAATATCTTCAAAGGCCCTATTACCCAACAAGGTCACAGCCACAGATACAGACAGCGGTCAGAACTTTAGTATATGATTTAGTGGAGGGACACAATTCAATCCACAACGAAACAACATCCTCCGTTCATTTCTCTTCTTTTCTTGTCCTGCTGTTGTAATTCTCCTAAGAATTTCTTCTGATACCATACCCTAGATACTCAGGTTTTGTTTGTTTTTCTGTTCTGAAGTTGTCCTAAGACAGTGGTTGGCAAACTGTGGCTCCCAGGCCATATGCAGCTCTTTCCATGTGAACGTGCGGTCCTGAAGTCACATTGAAAACATGTGAAGGCTTTTATTTCAGATCACGGTGACTTCATTTGTTTGGAAAAACATACTTAAGGCTCTTGAGTGATTTTAAAGTTGTTAGGAGGGTCAAGATTGGTTTTTCAGTCTCAAAAGTTTGCCGACCCCTGTCCTAAGACATGTTGCTACACTGAATGATTCTCCCTACCCCTGATACTTTATTCAAAAGCTTTCCGTCTCCAATAAATTAAGGGAAAATTTCCACTTTGCTTAGAGTATGACCTTGTAGACATATAACAGAAAGAATATATATCATGGAGCCCAGAAACATCTTCTGAAAAGTCTCCAGACTTTGAAGACTTGGTGAGGACTTTATACAGCTCCAGGAAGAGAGTTACCCAGAATGATAACAACACAAAGAAAATGTGCCAGTTAATTACCCAGGAGCCTGAACATTTTTAAAATAAATACCAGAAAATGGAGACAAATGCCTTGTTAAGTTAAATTATTATAAGTTATCCATTTCATGGTACTTATACAGTTTTAAAATCAAAATCTTTGGAAAAGTACAGCAATATTCTTTGCCTAATGAGTTGCTTTTTTTTCCTTAAGTTTTCAGAACCTAGGAGACCTGAACAATATGAATTCAGTTACTGAGCAGAAATTTTCCAAATAACTATCAGCATACCTTCCTCTATGCCAATTTATAATTGCCTTCAAATTTGTAATTTTCTTCTCCTGTCTTTATGTTAGCAACTTAGTCATTTCCATTTTTAAATATTTTACTCCATGAAATAAATCTCTGAATTATAGAAAGACATTCCTGTCTTAAAAATAAAACTCTTGGTACATTTTCTGCCATAGTTAGTTTTGTACTGATGCAAAGAACACAGGGCGGGGAGGTGGGGGGAAGGGAGGACAGAAATGTTTCCACTGATGGAAAGAGGGAGAAGAGTCCTGATTCTGAAAATAAAATTTCATTTTATTGGTAAGAGAAGTAAGAGGTGTTGGTGTTTCCTCCATAACATTTGCCCATGTCTTTTTTTTTTTTTATATCAGGCCAACACTTATTTTGCACTAAGATTTCCACTGGAAAAAAGTAAGCATGCCAAATACATTGCTACTTTTTATTAAAATCCTAACACATTACTTAGAAAATAAAGATGCTAAATGTTTTTATGCTCATTCATTTGAAAGAGCTGGTCAAATGCTGTTGTTGTTGTTGTGTTGTTGTTGTTTTAGAGGAACAGCAATACAAAATCTGTTTAGAACTTTAGTTGAGGACAGTAAATATGTTCTCTCTGAGTTTTTAAAAAATTTTTTTCATCTTAAGGGGTTTATTTCTAGTAAGATTATGGTACTCTTCAGTTTCACAAGCTTCTGTTTCTGTTGTTGACTTTGAATCTATCTTAACCTACATTTGATTCATCAGTAACATGATTTTTTTCTACATTGCCTTTTGCTGTGTGATTTTCCAACTTCAGAGCACTTTTTTTTTCTTCTAAAGAAAATGTTCCTTCTCCTTTTCCTCAGCCTTTTCCCTCTCTCTTTCTCTTTTCTTTAACAATTCTATATGGAAATGGGTGACAGCGGTGGAAGGGTAGGAAGAGACAACCACAGTAGCTCAGAGTTGAGTGATCAAACCCAAGCCAGAAGAACATTTGTGGGTGCAGCTACCCAAAGCGGCGTGTTGCCAGTAAATGGGGTGATAGCTACAGACAAGCACAGTCCACCAGTTGGTATCACAGCATGATGAGAAGGACTTTGCCTGGAGGAGTGTGACCAAAAGTGGCAAATATGTCTCCATGGATGCATAGATATTCTCTAGTTTTATTGAGTGAGTTCAATATTCTAACAAGGAGTCTTTAATACTTACATGTTGGTTGTTAAGTACCAAAAGGACACAAGACTTCTTGGATTAATAATGTAAAATATCTAGTATAAATATATAAACTGATAATTTGATGTGGAATGGGGTATGTTTCAAAGTATCTCCCAACAAATAGTGCATGAATTCCAGAAGGAAACATAATGACTACCTTAGAGAACGCTGGAAAAACCCTTAAGTAAAGAATAAAAGGGACATCAGTCCTGGGGTAAATACAAATCACCCGTTAACTTATTCAAAGCAATGGGAAGAACAAAATCTCTCTTCTGTGCTGTTACTGCCAAGAGGCATAATCTGAAATTTTAATTATGAGGAAATTAGACAAATCTATAGTGAGACGTTTTACAAAATAACTATAAGTGATATAGGGGTACTGTCTGATCTCCTCTAACTAAACAGTAGAGAAAGAGAATTAAACTTCTTATTACCCCAAGGCAAGTTACCGAAGAGGCAAAGGGGTAAAGAGCAGGCACCTTTCAATCTCCCTTACCGATTCTGAAATCAACCCTTCCGCCCCCAGCATTCTCTACTGCTCAGCTGGGTTTGATAATTCATTGCAATGGCCACACAACTTGCAGACCATGCTCGAGTGTGGACTCTATTAGGGAAGTTAACAGGTTATAATCCAGGATCAGAAATGCTCAGGGTACAGCTCTTTGAGTCAGAACAGTCTCTTCTCTACGGTGATCGGAGGCAACCCTCTTTTTTGACCCTTGGCCCATGGTCTGGCCTCTGCGATGCTTCGACAATGTTACAGAGCTCTTTTAACACTATTGATAAATCTCTAAAGGGCACTTGACCCAAAGCCTCAGCCTCCAAACACGCAGTTCGAGCTCGATGGGCCAGTAAACCTGATGTCCAAATGAAGTGCCTGGTTCATTTTTGCAAGCATTTATATGATCAAGCTGATTCAGGATGTCTGAGCAGGAACTTCTCTCCCAGTGGCCTGGTGGGGCTCCTAATGGGAGGGCCATTCATTTTCATTCCAGCGTCTTAGCTGAGCATTCATGGTATCTAGAAGGGAGTGTCCCTAAAGCTCCTGTCCCTCATGAACAATTTCACAGAATTAGTTTAACAGATTGAATAGTTTAGCAGCAGGTCTTGAGAAAACAGGAAAGTTAAGTATTGGCAGAGTGAAGAGAGAATGTGGGATGTTTTCCCAAAAGAAATGCAGTTCCGGTGACCAAGTTTTTTAAAAAAAATTAAAATGGTGCTCTTGCCTACAGCAAGTGGGCAACAGAGTTTGGTGGGAGGGGCTGATGAAGATGTGGAAGACAAGTCTGTACGGCTCTTAGTCCTATGGTGCAGGAGATCTTTGACCTCTTCTTGACTTCTAATGGTCTAACACAATTTATTTTAAAATACTCCATGGAAATAAATCTAATTAATAATGATATATAATGGAGACTTTCTTTCATTTGTTCCCATCATCTCTTAAATGATGCACAGAATTGCCTACAATCAAAACCTTTTGCTGTTCAACGTATGGATACAAGCGATTGAGGTGAAATGATCACTGTGTTTAAATCACATGATGCTGAGGCAACCAAAGTTAAGAACAAAAAGCAGCCTTCATTGAAATACCTGACAATCTGCAGCAGGTCAAACATGTAGCTGAAGCATATCCAACAGGAGAGTCCAACCCAGCCTCCCTGGGCTTGTTTTTACATAAGATATTCAGTTTTCTGATTTTTCCAAGTTCTATCATGGACTTCTTCCAGTTTAATAACATAGTCCAGGCATCTGTAGAAAGTGAATATGTCATGATTTACTACAAGATATAAGAAAATCATTTTTGCAGCAACCAAGAAAGAAGCTGGAAAAAGACAAAGAGGAGAATGACACAGAAGAGGAAAAGAAGGGGGAAAATAGGGAGAGTCCCTAAAATTGCATTATTCTCGACATTGCTCCCTGCCTTTGACTGGGTTCCCTAGAGAAGCCAAACTAGAGAAGCTTATGGATGGTTGGATATTGTTAGATGCCATCAAGTCCATTCAAACCCATTGGGACCCTATGTACAACAAAATGAAATACTGCCCGGGTGTGCCCCATCCCCCACATTGCTTTTATGTTTGCATCCACCCATATAGCCACTGTACCAGTCCATCTTGTGCAAGGACTTCCCTTGTTCTGCTGCCCTTCCACTTTGCTGTCAGAGGAAGCCAGCCTCCGATACACACATCATACAGTGGTATGGCAGTAATTATTGTAGTAAAGTTATAGAGAGCATGAGAAAGAAAGGAATAATAAAAGTCAGACACATTTCATGGTAGCATGCACACCTCCACCCATCAGGTAGTCCTCATGCAGAGAGAGCACGTGGGGGGAAGGGATTACATGAGGGAGAAGAGTGTCGGGTGCAGACAGGAGAGAGAGAAAGAGGGGGAGAGAGAGAGAGAGATAGAGAGAGAGACCTTATTGTGCTCTTATATGCCCTTTGGTGCCCTGCAAGGCCCCTAATTACAGGTAAGGACACACATCACATGATAGGGTTGTACTATATGCACACGTTATAGGAGAGGGAGGTATCCGGATGTGACAAGATCAGACCCCAAACTCCTGGATGTGGCTAAACAGGTTAAACTACATATCATTAACAGCAGCATGTGAAATCTGCCCAGTCTTCAAAGGAAGCAACCCATTGTCCTAACAGCAGGGGGTTGGCCCTATCTTTTGTGAGACACACAAAGGCCTTTGATAGCTGGAACCTTTTAGGGAGAATATCTAACTTCTGACTTCCAACCAAATGCTGGCAAATAGTTTGCTTAATATTTTGGAGTATATATAATTGTGAAAAAGTCCTTTCTTCATCCCACACTTTACCAAGTTTCATGGCCTTCTCCAGGGACTTAGGACTCCTGACAGCATAGGCAAAGTCCTTGAGACCTTCTCTCACCATCTTGACCTCTAAGGAGTATTCTGACTCTACTTCTTCCAAGACAGGTTTTTTGTTTTTTTGGGAGTCCATGATACTTTCAACATTCTTTGTCAGCACCACAGTTCAAATGCATTGCTTCTTCTTTGATCTTCCTTAAATAAATGAGTAAAACAATTGTAGAGGCAGGCAAGTTCCAGTCATTTGGGTTAGATATCAGGCTGGAAGTGTCTCTTGACTCAGAGAGTTGCAGAGCCTGGTGGTCACTAGATTGTCAGGTCAGATGGCAAGCTTCTGGCTGCAGAGGTGGATAAGTCCAAGGTAGGCAGGCTAATGCTGACTCCCAGCATTGGCAGGAAATAACTCAGGCTTATGACTCCTCAAGTCCAAAGAAATCTATGTCAGAAGACAAACCAGAGGCGAGCTCCAAGCCCCCAAAAGACACATTTGCCCACTTATGAGAACCAGATAGGCCCTACTCTCAAGGAAACTTCCTTCACTTGATTGAATACAAGCTATAATTTGAATAAAACTGTTGCATTCCCAACCCTGCCCCTCACCATCTAATTTTCTTCAAATTGATGGATTGCTATAGCAGACCCTAATATGGAAATGATAGCATTTTATTAGGTCACATCGTGGGGGATTACTAGATCTTAACTATGAAACCGTTGAGATCCTAGCCGACCTAAGTTGACGCAAAATCTTGACTATCATTCTTACTTCAAATTTAATGAAAAAGCATAGAAATCAATAGACCAATATATTTCAAAAAATGATTTAGGTCCACGAAACATATTTTTATTTTAGGTCCATGGAAACATATTTTTGTCTTACACTTGATTTTGGTGAGGCAAACATCTGATAATTCACCAAGTCAAAACTAACACTGAGTCAATTTTAACATACAGCAACCGTCTAGGTCAGAGAATAAATGTGACCAAGTGTTTCTGTGACTATAAGTTTGTACAGGAGCAGAAAGTCTTGTCTTCCTCTGGTGGAGTGACTGATGGGTTAGAACCCCAAACCTTGAGGTTTGCAACTCAACACCAAACCCACTATGGCTTCTTTAATAATTAGTGGTAATTATAATGGTAATTAATAGCATTTTTTAATGATTGTGAGAAGGGTAGATAGTTGGAAAGAATAAATTTAAATCAGATAGGTCTTTAATGTATCTCTGATTCCATTGCTTCAACCACAATTGAAAGTCATATTTCATTCTAGGACTAAAAAAATAAAGTACTGGCACCATTAGCTGCTATCAAGTTGATTCTGACTCACAGACCCTCTAGGACAGAACAGAACTGCTCCACAGAATTTCCAAGACTATAAATCTTTATGAGAGCAGGAAAATCCCATCTTTCCCCCTTGACTAGTGGGTTCAAAATCAGCCTTGAGGTTAGCCATCCAGCATATAACACACTATGCCACCAGGCTCCTTTATAAAGAGATAAGATGGCACGTTAATTATTGGCTATAGTCTAGGAGTTGAAAACAAATCGTTATTATTGTTATAGAAGGGGTTATCTCAGCCTAATTTCCTTTTAGCCTTGCTCTTGAAGCCCTGAGCTCCATAATGTGCCTGCTCCTTATTGAGGTCTAAAGTGTCATGCCTCAGATCTCCATAAAAGAACAACCTAAGAATATTCTCTCTCCATTTCTGTGTCTGTTGTTCCCCCACCTTTCTGTCAAGTTCAAAACCCACTTGAGCATGTCAGAGTCACAGGAATTAAAGTATAGTAATGGTGTGATGTGCTTAACATTTAAAACATGAAAAAGATGTAAGATGTTATTTTCATTGAGTTGAGATAAGCAAATTCTGCATTGCTGTTTTCTCCTTCCCTTATCTATATTCTCTCAGACTCAAGTTACATATTTAAAAAATCCAACTTGATGTAACAAAACCCCAAAACATTTTCACATAAATACACTCCCTTCAGGAACTTGGTTTCCACTCAACTTTAAATCATAAGGAAGGTTTTCTGACCCAACAGAAGCTTGTGAAGTGCCCTGTGTTTACATCTTCCTCTCTTCCTGCTACTTGATCTCTATGTCTGCTTCTCAATTATTCAATTATTCCTGAGACCTATCAGATTATAACTTCCTCTTGATCCTGGCTCTTCTGAATTTCTTGTGAAATGATTTAATAACTTCTTTGTTGGCTATAATCATTTCTTCTTTTATAGTCTTTCAGAATTTTTGCTTATGAAGTTGCTTTGTTCACCAAATTCTAGCCAGTCTACCTTTCAAAATAGAGATTTCCCCATCACGTGCTTTATATTTACCCAAAGCTAAATCTCTCTCCTGTTTCTAAACATTGATCATATGTGAAAATGTCTTAGTGACTTAGGTTTCTATTTGTTTGTTTTATTCAACCAGTTTTCTTTATTTTGTCACTTGATGTAGATCCAAGTCAGACTCAGTCTAAGATATTTATTGTAACCACAAAAGATTCCTAGCTCTAAGTCATCTATCCATGGCATTCATCTCCTTCGTTATGAGCCAGTCTGAAATTTTCCTAATGTTCCCGTGAGTTAAAAACATCACAAGATCTATTTTAAAGTGAGCATTTTCCTACTCCATGTTTGTTAAATTTCTTGCATGCAATTTAATTTCCTATTTAAGAAGATATTGTATGTGTATTAGCCAAAAAGACAGGAAATAAATCGAGTGGATCAATTCTACAGACAATAAACAGGGACACAACTCTTTACAACAAGCACAAATAACCTTAAACTCTCAAATCTGTGTTCATAAATCTGAACCTCCCATTCCTTCCAACGAGCAGAAGTTTGTCTTTCCCAGTTCTTAGAAACAGCTCTTTCACTACATATGTCATTCTCACCAAGTCATTGCTTCTTACTTCGTCAGAAAATGTTTCCTGCTCTGTCTTCTAGCTTAGTCAGCATATCTTTCTTGCATGATTTCTGTTTCTATATTTCCCTTTCCCTTACAAGGCTCACTCTTAGACAGAGGTGATGTCATTCTCCCCATCCACAGCCCCCATGCCTGTAATCCTTGTAGAAGAACTCTAGACATGCATCCCTATTTTATGAATCATAGACAAACTAAAGAGAGGTCAAATGACCCACACTGACCACAGCAGGTTATTTGGAAGACTCAGTAAACATAAGTTGTTAAAAGAAAAGGAGAGCAATATTTCTGACACACGATCTGATCATTGTGAACCAGTTCACTCAGGTATCACACCTATTTTGCAGGGCGT